>PNEQ01028994.1:0-23905 GCA_003012365.1 Medauroidea extradentata | reverse complement strand
GTCTCCAGCCACCGTCCACTCAGCCAAACTACATTAGCCCGTTAGTAGCAGTAGTGGCCCATTAGCAACACTTCCCTCACACAGGAGCCAGTTGGGTGCACGAGAGTATGTACACACGATAGCGTGCACATATCCACCAATACTCCATAGTATCAGTCCAACCAACAAAATAAAATAAAGAAATCCCTACCGATCACCCCTTTCTTGTAGCTCTTGAAGACCATAAAAAAAGAATGCGTTTTATAGTCTAGGCCAATATATTTTTTACCATTTAAATTTAACGCTGCTGCATGTCCTGTTTCTATCGTAGGGGTTTTACGGTGTAGATGCCCGGACTATCTCCCTTCCTCAAGTAGGTATTGTAGCTATATCTAATATAAGAGGCCTCAATCGCTTGCATGTCTACCGAATGACAGCAGAGCCGCGATAGACGTATGGTCTGTTCACTTTAGACTAATCACTCTTTAACACTTTCAGTAACCCAAAAACTGTATTTTATTTGGGCTAAATATGTTATGTTTTGACATTGGGGGAGTTTTTACACTGGTTTTTTGGTACCAGGGAAGTCTTCAGGTGAAAAATATTAAAGATAATTGCAAAAATAGCTGAAAGAAAAGTTTAAGCAGTGCTCAGTTTATCGTGAACAGTATATACCCTTGTTGCGCATGTTTCCTGCATGTTTGGTCACGTGAGGCGCAGCCCTGTGACGCACCTAGGTCCCATTCCTATCCTTCTGCCTCTGAGTCCTTCGTAGTTAGGTAAATTATATAGAATGTCATTAGCACTGATAGTTATAGTACATCGAAATGCTCGGTGACAATACAAACCATGTGACTTTTTTTTTTTCAGAAATATTTTATCGTAATCTTAATAGTGATGGTATTCGAAATGTTTTTAACCCCGCAGGTGTCAGATGTAAAACATACTAATCGATTAGTTTTGGAATGAAGCTGTTCATATTGTGGCAGCGTGCTGGCAACGTCAATTCTCTAAATAACTGGCACTTCACAGCACGTTGTGGGCAACGTTACTATGCTACAGTCAGAGGTGCAATCAACGTGCGTGAAATGTTACTGTCCTGTTAGGGTAGTAAATGCTAAAGTTAAAAAAATCATTTTTTGGACTATTAAGACGTGTTTTACTATAAAATTCCTGTCTGAACAAGATATTACAAAGTTTTGATATTTACGAGGTACTTACATTATTACCTAACATTTCAAGTAAAATCTTAGAAAGAACAAGCCATGAAACAAGGACTATAAGAAAATTAATGCTCAGGACACATCAGGAAACAAGTTAAGATAACACAATTATACGTCATTGCATCTATGGAAGTAACACATGACGGTCAAAGAAATCGCTGTACACTAACACTTACAACGGGCCTCGTAAAATTTAGACCTTGGCCGAACTTTCTACTATTCTAGCGTACAATAAATTTCATGTTAGATCAACATGATAACGCACTTCAGGTTAAGTGCGTAGATCTCGATGTAGGGTACGAGTTTTTTTTTCTCGTTATACGTAAATCATCACATGAAATCTTTTCCTAAACTTTACGTCCATCAGACCATGAACGAAACTTCTTGTACCAACATATTTCGTGTGTATTTTTTTCGTTTTACGTAGCGCGGACTTGTGTCCGTTTATTTCTTTGCGCCGACATTTATGGGTGTAATTGTATCTTATACATTTTTTTTTCCACTTGTAGTTATCTAGGATAATTGGCTGCGTATATAGGCGTCCGCTCTTAGGTAGACACGTTTAACCCATTTTGTATTCGTTACGTAGTTAACGTCAATTGAATTCCTGTGCCTGCGCAAGCACGAATCACTCGATCAACTGGATAGTGTAATTACACTGCGGAAGTTATTGAGGGGCGCGCCTCAAACTAGACGTATTTCCAAGAGTGATACAATGCGACAGTATCGACCTTGAATATGAGCCTGGCTTGCTGAGTTATTACCGTTACCGCAATGAAAAATTCACGAGTACAGCTAGCTGTCTTTAAGTCAAATTCAATGCTTTGGAAAGGAAAATTATTTGTCGTTATATCGTTCGTATACTACCAAAAGGCCAGTATCATTTTGGAAATATGTGATATTGGTCCTTTTGGTACATTTCCAAAAAGGCCAGTATCGTATTGCAAAAAATGTATGAAATTTTCCCTTTTGAAAATATACCAACGATATGGTCTTATTTATAATATAGTAGAGGTGAAATATATTTGTAAGTGTTTAAGAAGCCTTTGCTCTAATCAAGCATAAAGTTTCTTAATTTCTTGCTTATTCAACATTTGGAATAGCATCATTGAAAATAATCCAATAGGGTATTAGCGTATAACCTAAACTGTAATTACAAATTTTAAATTCGAAATTTTAAGGCGTAGTTATGAACTAAGTGAATGGATGTTAAATGAAATTCTTGCTTACTAAACAGTTATCAATTTTTATTTGAAAATATTTCAATAGAGACTTCAATAATAGTATTACCTTTCATTATACATATTGTATTCGTAGTATAAAGGCGGGCGCAGTAGTGAATTGATTAAGCAAATAAAAAACCTATGGTAATAGAGATCTTTCATCGTGTAATAAAGACAAAATAACTCATCACCAATTTAGTCCAATAATTCACACCTTACTGTAAAATAAAATGTTTCTACATACATATACTTAAATTTAATTTATAAATTTGTAAACATTAATAATGTTTAGCCTCTTACAGTTATTTAAAATTTAATATTTTATTTTAAATAGTTATAAGAATTAATGGAAATATTTTCAGTGTCACTTTTGCAACAACTGCATTTGTAAAACGTTGAACTTACCGTGCGGTACATACAACCGTTACAGACAGTGGCAGCTTAAATTGATTTTAAGTGTTTAACATTGTATATTTTACGCATCGGATTAAAACGTGGCGAAATCTGTTCTTGAGTTTCAAATAATGTTACTCTGTTGCTTATTCTATATGTTGAAAATCGAAATTACTTTAGGTCAGAGTTAATGTTCGCATGCAAAGCAGCAAAAGCAGGAAATAATTGGTTCCTAAATTACTTCAGTAACCTGTGAGCCCAACAAAACCGCTAAAATTAATACATTTGCGTAGAACTTTTATTACTGCCGTATGTAACACAGCAAAATTAGCAAACTTGTTTTTATGCCGTTCAGTTTTTCTACTTAGTTTTAGTGACGTAAAATATTAAGAAAAATAATGTAAATATTTCGCTGTTCGTTTCTACAATTCGTTGACGCGGGACAATTTTGTTTAGGTACGCGATCATCACACATTTTTCATTTAGCTATGTACATAAGTATTTTGAAAATGCATGCATAATTCGAAGCCTTACATTTAATTATCAGCTAGAGTGAGTGTTCCAGCAATATTACGTCCTTAAATATTGTCACGTAACTCTGTGTAATGTATTTTACTGCACAAGTGAGTGAGTGAGAGATTTTGGTCAGCGCTTAACATCGAGGTCTTCAGCGCTGGGGAAGGTTGTGGTTATGGGTGACATGAGGTGAGTATGGAGCAGTGCCGGAATGAAATGGCGGGAGAGCAGCAGATCCCCGAGAAAACCCGTCAACCAACGGCATCGTCCGGCGAAAACCTGGGGTCCGACCCCGCCGGGAATCGAACCCGGATCGCCTTCGTGCGAGGCGAATGGTCTAACCATTCGGCCACCGCGGCCCCTATTGCACAAGTGTATGAGAATATTCCTCAGTCTTGTGAGGTTTACATGATGTCCAGTACTTTTAGTTCAAAATTATGGTACATTGCTACAAACATATCATACATGTATCAGAAATTTAATTTTATGTAAGAGGAAATGTACGTGGAGAACCGTGCAGCGTCGTACGAATGGTGTGCAGCGTTATTAGAGATACATAGTTTATGGTAAACATACCGGTTTTCAAGGGCTCGCGCTTATTACCATATAAAATCACTTATGTAGAGCGCACGACATGATTTACAACAATTTTAGATAAAAGCACTACGATTTGTCTTGACGTTATTACGTCAGTGATGATTGAGCCTCCATTAACCGGTTTATATATTCGCGTTAACATGATATTAGTTAAAATTAGAGGTTCATAATAGTTAGTGTATATGCAAAACTGTACGTAAATATATTATAATTAACGTAACACGATCTGAATAACTTACAGGCGTATAATGCCGTAAATATAACACGAAAAATACACGCAATATCAACATTATCAAGGCGAACGTACATTTTCCCTTTATAATTTGTAAGTGTTTAGGTAAGACTGTGGTTAAGGTGCGTGACTCAAACGATAAAGTCAAAGTTCCTGCCTTTAGAGGGTGTACTTATTTATATAGAAGTAAACAAGGTAGTATTTCACGAATTTTCCTTTACACTTGTTCACAATTTTTTTTATTAACTGCATGTGCCACGGTTGGCGCTGTCACTAAAGCACTGGTCTCACACCAAGACGATCTGGTTTCGATTTCCGCCGGGGTCGGCCCGCAGAACACCGTGGTAGGAAGCGAGTGTGCCGATCACTACACTGCAAGCTGTTCATAAGGGCTTGTTCCCGAGATTTTTTCAGACTGGTGCCAATAACTCAAACATTTTTTAACCAAAAGTTTTGAAAAAAATTTGAGTCAATGTGCAATCACACGATGCACAATACTGTGGACGCATTTTTTTAAAAATAATGTACCATTCGCCAGCAAAAAAATAATTTCCTTCATTTTGGCTTATTTTCACGGCGAAAAACGTGGTATTTTGGGTAATGAAATCTAAAAAAACCGTTCAGTATAATTCTACAAAAAAATTCAGTTACAAATTATAACATATAAGTGTCAAAACTGGGCAGCGAAATTTTGATATGAGTATTGGGTAACAGTAAAAAAAATATTTTCGAAATCACTGCAAAACTCCGTAACAAGGCCTTAACGCCTTGTGGGAATGCAACTTATACTACACGAGCGTATTACTGCCTGCATACTTCACGGCGCAGCTGTCCATTATAGATTATTATTTAGACGTTTGGGATGGACGTCTCGAGTATAAAGTCGCTGGAACTTTGTATTTCTTACATCCCGCAGCAGATGACTTGGTTTTATCTTGAGTTAATAATTTATCACTAGTAGAATAGAGTGATTCATTTCTCATGTGAAGACTTTCCGTGACCTTTGACTGTTTTTGCAATGGTTGTTTACGACAAACTAAATGTTTTTTTTGTGAATGTTGTTGAATCGCAGAAAACCCACAGTTAAATTAAAGGACTGAGTACTAGAAAATGTGCAACAAAAAAAAAACCAAATAAAACACACCAAGGAGTCAGACATGGCCGTATTCAACAATACACGTACGGCATGGCAATGTATATACTTTTATTCTTGGCTGTGTATAATTAGTGCTATCCGGGTCGCTAGTGTAATATAAAGCTACTTTCTTTCTTACATTAATGCTTAACTACAAATCATTATTTCTAAGTAACTACAATTATTTTTAAAAAATTTAATTTACAATCGAACAACCGAAACGTACATAGGCTTAGAACGAAGTTATTAGCACGAAACCATTACTTACCCGTTAACTACTTTTTGTGTCTTCTGCGTAAAACACCAACAAAATAACATAATGGTTAAGTTTAGCAAATGTTCTCGTCAGTGTCGTGTGCTATAGCTGAGAATACCCGTCAACCCAGTACTCTCAGCAGGAATTTGAAACTCTCGACCAGGCGCCAAATTCCATTTCACACATTACTGATCAGCTGCTCTTACACAAAAGGGAACACTCGTCAGTAATATACCCTGCTACCATTTTATAAATAACTTAATCAGGCGAGAAAGATGGCAAATATATCCCACCTAACTTTCCGTTTCGATGACTGCGATTGTGTTTTGAGATAATAACTCAAGTTGTATGTTGTTTAGGTCTGAGGAATATATTTTGTCAAATGATCCGTTATTTAGACGTTCACTACTTTGACTGAGTGCACCTCATTACCTTGCAAACAAAAACCTTAACTTGTTTAAAACACCAAAAGAAAAAAGCTTCCACTCACAGACACATCACGCTTCGCCGATAATCTTTGGTTTATGTACAAAAATAAAGTGGGGATCGCAAAGTTGTCTCTTGTCGACTTTGTTAAAGATGCGTGGAACGATGACAGAAAACGATTTGTTTGTAATCTTCATAGTATTACTGAGATCTGCTTGTAATGAACGTTAAGTAATTTTAAAACGTGGGTGCGACATGGTAGTTTTGTATGAAACATGTTAATAAAGGGTGTCAGCTTTGAGTCAATCTTACAAAAACTATTTTAGTCCTATAAGTCAATATTTGGATCTAAAATACTTTTTAAAAGACATTTACAAATCTGAAAATTTACAAACATATTTTGTTCCAAACTATCGACTAGCGCATAGATGTTTGATACTTAAATTATTCGAGTGATGTTTCATTCCTTTCTACGTAATTATGATTGCCATTTGTTAATAAAGTAGTTGACATTCAACATAGTATACAATCCATTGCTCGTTAAAGTTAAAGCATGTGTGCACAGTAGAATACACTAGTCAAAAAATTAGAAGACAAATCCAAATTAACTAAACAAATATAAAAATACAACATCATGAAATATAAAACTCATATTTCAGTTTCGTCCAGAGATTAGATACAGTACGATATGCTGTCACATACAGAAGGTTATGTTCGTTATTGACAGGAGAAGGGTTATGGCATCAGTAGTACAGCGCATAGAAACAAACATTAATACTGTTAGCTAGTATGGTATATGGTCTTCCCGAACGAACGGTCAGTAAATCTGTACCCTTGCGTGGCAACTACTCTATAGGATCAATGATGTGTTAGGGGACAAGCCACCGCCCCTGTCGTAAGGACATTTTCCAGCTGTGCAGTAGGGTAGTGCTTCTCTAGCTGGCCTTGTGCAGTCTAGTCTTGCTCAGTTGCATTCACATTGTGCCTGACCCACTGATTGACTCTAAACAGACCCATGTACACTTTAAACCCGAAGTAGTGGTTACTGAAATTATAGTTAACAATCTGTTTCTGAATGAATAACATGTCAGTTAACAGGCAGGTGAAATTCACAGTGAATATTTCGCATGTGGAAATCGTACCGGATGACGCCACTGGTAGGAGGTATTTCTCAGGCATCTCCCTCCGCTCCCGTCCCCTTATTCCGGCGAAGATCCACACATCACGTCACCTCTCACTAGCATTAAAGACCAAGATGTTAAGTGTTGACCAAAATCTCTTCACTCTTTCCTGAGAATATATGTGAATCACTTTTTCATTTATTGGCATTTAGTCGATGAAACTGTCAGCACGACGTCATCAACTATAATTGATCATTTTTTACTGAAACTACTGGAATTTAACCAAAATGGTTCATTTCTCAGTTAACCAAGTTAAGAATGTAGTTATGGTTGCCTTGAAAAGTTGAACAGTTGTAATAGGCCTCTTTGCCATTCATGTTGATTAAATGTAATGTTCAATGTAAATACAGCAAGTTGTGATAGAATAATCGTAGAGAACGCGTTGGAATTGCATTGTATTCAGAATCATGTGTTTAATCTTACTCAATCACAGTAATTGTTTCATGTCATTTATATTAAATTTAATTTTGCACACTGGCCAGAGGTGAAGGGTTTGAGAGGAGTTTTTGAATTGTGTCACGACGAAGGAAAGAGAAAGTTGTAAACGTAGGACTCGAGCTAGTACAGCCTTGAATTGATGTGGGAACCAGAGCTCAAGGGGTGAGAAGTAGGTCAGCGCAAGGGGCGTAGCTTCGCTTGCCCCCTGCAGTTACATTTAATATTAACTTTACCATTCGTTATCCTAAAGGGTTCAAATTTTGTATATAGTTAGAGTGTATGTTAATATTAACCTGTATTAATTTTGAAAAGCGATATTGAACCGATACGGAGGAAAGGCCGGGTATAGTATTGTCAGCCGTCCACAAAGCCTGTGATTGGCTGGGAGTATAAGGGGGGGGGGTTTTTGTGGGGGACTCTGTTCAGACACCACGAGAGGTGGTTGTGTGCCGAGCTGCGAATATTCGTTGGGTTCTGAGGGTTATTTTGGGACTCTTGCCACGGACACCACGAGGTGTAGTTGTATCCCAAGCCGCGGATATTGTCCGCGGATTGTTTGTTGGAACTCTGGTCGTGACCGTCACAAGAGGTGGACGAGCCCTAGAGCCGCGTCTTCATTCGCGGGTGTCAGCATATTTTATTTAAGATTGACTCGGGTTGTGCTCCGAAGTCGCAGCTATTCACGGGAGTCCGCTTTTCTTTAAGATTTGCTGTTTTTGGACGTCATCAAGGTCGTACGCTCGAGAGACTGACAAGCTAAATACGGGGTTCCTAAATGTCCAGAAAGGAAAGAAATTCCGGCGTTACTATTCAGTACTAGTAGCACCTACCGGAACATTGATCAAAATTAAGATATATATTTCCCTCCAAATAACCGAGGAAGGTTATAAAGTGTTCCTGTTACCACGAACAGGAGTTGTACAAAAAGCACGGACTGTTGAGCAACACGTGCCCGCTCTCCGGGTTGCGGAGGTGAAGAATGCGCCTTGACACTGGCAGCAAGCGTAGCAAGGACACGACGGGAGACCCAGGTACATTGCAGCGGTGATACCCCGCCTTGATAACGTACACAGAGAGCGTACGACCATTCTCTTCGCCTATCCTCGCCCCGTGAGAGAGGTACTGCCAAGATCACGATACACCTCTCGACGCCTTTCACTCGTCATGGAGGCTTGGGAATACCGGGTGCGAGGGAAGGCTCTCTTCAAGCTCTCCATTGTCCTCACGTGAGGCTGCAGGTGGCTACGATCGAGCTGAGGACCTGAGCACTCATTGTCGCAACACTAAATAACACCCTACTTGTTTATTATTTCTTGTACAGACAAAACATTACACAGCTGCCAGTGTTGCCGAATGAGGGACGTGAAGCGAAGTGATTCTGGTCAGCAGTCAACATCTAGCTCTTTAGCGCTTGTGAGGGGTGACATGACGTGAGTATGGAGCAGCGCCGGAATGGAGTAGGGGTCACAGGAGTTTACCGAGAAAACCCGCAGACCAGCGGCATCGTTCAGCACGATTCCAACAAGCGAAATTCCGAGGACCGACCCCGCTGGGAATCGAACCCGGATCGCCTTGGTGGGAGACGAGTATTCTAGCCACACGAAAATCGCGGCCTCTCTTCCAAAATGGGTTTAAGTTTACATAAGTGAGCTTTACGTCTCGTCAAAGGTAAGGTCATTAGAGACTGTGCCACGCAATTCAATGACAGGGACCAGAAAAGGAATCGGCTATGACTTTTTTTCATGGCCATTCATTCCCAATATTTTCCGGGCGTGATTTCAGAAAGCCGTGGAAAACCGAAATAATGTTGGCAAGAGCCGGGAATTGAACTAGTGTCCTCCCGAATGCGAGTCCTATGTGTTGGCGTTACGCAAATCTGCTCGGTTTGTAAACATTTAGGTGTAGCAGAATAATTTATATCATACGACACCAGAAATTGTTATGTTCCACGCAGTTGTGGTATGCGGTATACCAAATTTTTTTACTATCTTCCTTGAATGTTAATTCGTATTATCATTTGCATACCAAAATAATTCTTCGTAGATGGTACAGGAATTATGGTTTTCTGACAATACTGTACAACTCTTCAACTATTAACTCAGTACTTCTCAAACCCCATTTTACTTTCTTCATTTGGCTGACTGCTTATACAACCACATTACCAAAAATTATCTCTGCCATTTGCATTAAAGGGCTTAGGGAGTACATTTTCGCTAGAAAGGAATTACTGGATTGTAAATGTATTTGAAGATCAGGGTAGGAAATAATAGAATTATAGGTACAATCCTAGATAATAGTTCTCCGTATCTTGTTTAGCGCAAAATATTGCGCCGGAAAAATATCGCCTTTTTTTGCATTTTCTATATTGGCTTCCAAAAATTATAGAAACACAATTTAATGTTTCAGCGATATTCTATGTCCCATTTCCTCTTGAATAGTATTTAATAACACTCCAGTAACACTATGAATTCGTGACGTCATTACAAAGTATTGTAACGCAACTACATTTATCAACAACTGAATGCGCACAAAATAAGAATAGACTATAAATGCTAACGAAATAAACTTTAAGCTACACGTTTAACTATACAGAACTCATACTGTGAGATATTTTATATTGCTCTACATGAAACATATTACCATTAGTACATAACGTGATAATTCCAAAATAAGGCTGGAAAAATTTCGAACTCTCTACTTGTTTCTGTCATTGCAAACAAAAAGCAATAAAGCACTCAAAATAAAAATGTGTTTTAACGTTTCCAAAAAATTGAACGCAGAGAAAGAAAACGCAGAATTATGAAATTTGGAAAATCACATCCCCAGAAAAAAATAGTTTCAGTAAAATGTGACCACGTGTTGGTCAAATACATCCCTAACTGTAGATAAATGCGCATTAGTGGCTTTTCAGTAAAAGGGTCACAGACGTGTAATTTGTGTGATGTTTGAAACTCGAATCATTGGCATATCCATTGAAGATGTGTAATTTTAGAAGTCTCTATGGGATAAGCATCTTTTTACGCATTTTCAAGCCCGTAATTTGGGTTAACATTATTAAAACCGCTACTACTGCTGTTGTTAGGGCTTCGCTGAAAAGTCTTCACTCGCCTGTCATTCGAAACTCATCCGCGCATGTAATATATATGTATGATGTTGTTCGCAGTTGAACAAGTTATCTCACTGACTGTTAGAGGCGTTGTCTGTCAATGTTTGAGAAACTGTAGCGATCGCAAACAGCGGTTTAGTTTATACTCTATCCAGTCTAAGGTTGCAGCAGAAATAATAATTGCTTACAAAATAATTGCTAACGAAAAATTTTTATTTTGATTCCTCACATTGTGAGTGTGCCTAATACAGTTACCTTATATTTTTTCCAATATTTCAAAAGAAATGTATGCTGTGCAAACATTTTATTGTCATTCACTTGCATGAATTAGCTGCAACCTTAGAATGGATGGAGTATAGTAACATTACTAATGACAAGCAAGCCCATTAAAAATTATCCTTGCCTAGAGAGTTCTTTACATCTACTTGCATGTCCAATGGCTTAACTATTAACGGAGTAAATGTAAACGAAACCTGAAACGAGGAAACTAAGAGTTCAACAAGTGGTCATGTGACACTCCTCACCAAACACATATGACCATGTGACAAAGTTTCTTCAGAGCATTCACATTGTCGAGAATTTTACTCCGCGATACCAAACTGATCTGTATTTTTCAGTACTATCAATTTTCGTTTAAAGACTATGGTGTCTGTGAAGTTCTTTAAACACTAGACTCTCTGGTCCTTCCGATAGATTATGTTTCATATGAATGTTTCATGCAATGGGACGTACTGACAAGCTGTATTATTGTGGACATACGCCATTGCATTTACTTCACCTGAAGACAGGAGCAGATGTCAGCTCCCGAAACGTCGTGAAAGGTCGGCCTTGGAAATCTACTGTGTTCTTTTGTGTCTTCATCGTTGTGTGTTGTCTGTGACGTCGTCGTTGTTATCCTGTCTTGTGTCCATTATTGTATTAGTTCCAGTAATGTCTGTGCTGTCTTAATTGTAATGTCCTGAGTTTTACACGTTAGTTTGTTTTTGTACTTCGACTTTTATTTTTGGTTGTTTATTATTATTAATTTTTGTCCTTTATTTGTTGCTGACTAATTCCTTATGGGATCGTTCATGTTCTGTTGTTTTGGTTTATGGATGTGTTGACTACAGCCAACTCGGCTTGTTTTCTCTTTATTCATGTTTCATTGTTCGTTTTTCTTAGTCTCTTCCGTTAGATTGTGTTTCATATTAATGTTGCGGCGTGAAAGGAACGGCGAAAATTATTAGATGTGATGGATGTAATGTATGTTTTTGGCGTGGATCGTAGGTGAAATAAACAAATGTTCGACCTGGTACTTCATCGTTCTTAGTTCTGGACGGCCTTAAGTCATCAGAAACGGTGGCGGGGGTATTTTGGTGTAAATTATCTGGGCGAGTACCACCTAGTTCGCAAGTCATCAGCATGTTTTAGTTTTTGGGTGAGCGATGTCAGTAAGGACAGGATATGTTTGCTAGGTTATCAACCTGTAAGCTAAATTCCAGCAACCTATGTAAACTTAAACGTTAGCTGTTAGCCTAATACCTGTTGTTTCTACAGTGAGCAACTAGTTTTGCCTCATTCTTTAACAATGAATTCGTTTATTGTTTTATTGTACGTTTGTGTTTCGTTCGGATTCCTTCATGGCATGTCTTTAAACCATTATACATCTACGAAAGTAAATAAACTGCACATGTTCTTAAAGGCTATCTTGAGCTGAAATGATCCATAAACACGCCTAATACCAAAAAACAGACACGACTAATCATAGGATCGCCTGCACCTGTGGGTAGTTGGACTAAACAAACCGTAAGTAATAAATCTCAGTTCTGTTGAAGTCATTGCGTAATTGTATTGACAGGGGTAGTAATTTTCTCCTGCCTACTATCGATGAAGCATGACGTGACGTCACTATTTAAAAGTGGCCAATACTCATTAGGTAAATATTGGGCTCGTACGTGACACGTAATTAGAAAAGACGTAATCTTGAATTATGGAGTGGCTGTAAACTGTTTATGAGCTATCTATCACATTTTCCCGATTGACTGTATTCAGTTAAACATGTCGACAGGGTCGTTAAGAGTCAAGGTCAAGGTAGTATACATATGCGCTTCGATCAATCGCTGAAATGGTCTTGAACATTGAGGGCTGACAATGATAAGTATTTCTTCCTATTTCGGGCTTCCTCTGGTCACGCTGCACCCTACAACACTACTAAATGGTATCTGAGATCTAAATAATAAATGTTAATAGAATTACTGTATTTAATAGAGGAATTTCTATAGGATTGAAAGGGATAACTCCAAGAGGAGGTCAAATTGAACCAATCTGGACTGCAGGTGAAACATTTTCGACGTGCGTGTGGGATAAACTGTGGTGCGTTTATTAAATATGTATAGAAATACAAATTTATTTGGACAATTGGCCGTTCAGTTTATAATTTCACACGTTAAATGATAAAACTAACTCGGGCTACTCTACAGCAAAGCAAATAACAACTGCTGTAACCAGCCCAATGTACACTGAATAGTTAGTTACCTGTTCATAAATTTGTATTATCGCCGTACTACAAGGTTGTCACTCAAGGGTATGTTGCGCCTTCCATTGCGTAAAGAGTAATCGTAAAATTTGTTCTTCCCTTTAGACATTAATTATTGTCGCCTTGAACTCTGTATCTGACTACTTGTAGTGTTTCTGTTTAGAAATCCTAGTTGAAGAACAACGTTGTGCTGAGCTAAACAGAGAATTTCCGTGTAAAATTCACTTACAAAAGTCTCGTATGTTAACATGAAAATCGTAAGCAGTTTTACGGTTAACAAGTAAGGAGGGAGAAAATGTCGAGACTGGTTTTCGAACCAAAATCTGTTCCTTATACAGGAAAGGAGATTCGAGAATTTGGTAAAAATATTTCATATATTAGGTTAAGGAATTTTTTTTTGTTTACGCAATACACCAAGAAAATAAGTTTTAAATATATTAAGCATGTGGTTCTGCCAATTTTCGTGTTCCTATACTTTTATTCAGGCATCAAGGAACTAAGCTTCTCTCTGCTAAGGTTAACCTGACTAGAAAAAACATATAGCTTACAAAAATATACAAATGTATGATTGTAATATTTTTTGTAATATAAATTCAGTGTCGCCTAACAGTTGTGTTTACTATAGGTACTCATACAACAAATTTTAAGTAAGAAATTTCACATAACATGCAATGAAAAATAAAAACATTATGTACGCCAAATCGTATTATATACTACTAGGTACGTGAGATTACTACTTGTTAGTCTGCCTTTGAAGTGTAATAGATAAATATTATAAAATGACACCTTGAAGAAATATTGATGTTTGAGCAAGCTATAAATGACAATGAGCGAAGTTTTATGTGACGGGATGGGTGGAGCCTTGGCGTGAGAGAAAGGTCTTGTCAAGGGCATACCTTTACTATCAAGGTCGATTATGCCCCAAGAGCAATGCTAATCCTTCTGTAGCGAACGAGACTCGTATTAAATTTTTCTCGCAGTACAATAGCGTATTGTAACGCTTTTGGCCAAAAGAATATTGATAGTCTATTATCTCGCTTTGACATTCGTAGGTGTTGACAGCCTTTTGTCGGAACTAATGCTCTCGGTTTCCAATTTATTTTCATGCGTGATGCTACGATCGGTTAGGCAGGTAACACTTTTACGGTGAGCTGAAGGACACAAAATCTTAAATAGTAGTAAATTTTGCAATGTTTATTAATCCAAAGTTGGTCTTCAGAGCAAGCGGTATATGTCTACGTGGTTAAAGAAAATAAACAGTTCGTCACACAAACAAAACTTACGTCAACCAGTATTTGACTTTTCTGATAAGTTAGCTGAGAATTGCGAAGAAACGCACTTATGGTGCCTAAAAACCGTGACCCATAAGCATAGCTTTAAATTTTTTTTTAATTTTACCATTCTTTCGCGATTAATTGAGCTAATCAGTAATATAATTGAGACAAATCAGACTTTAAAAAAAATATTTATGCATTTCTAGAAAATATCGGATTTCTGAAATAGAGTGTGAAAAATTATTCTCATTAAGGTAATTAATGCACATCAAAAGTAGGGGACTGGAGTGTTTAAATAGCAGTCACAAAATAATTTGACATTTGTATGTTCGGCCAAACCAGTTTCAAAACAGTACATTATTGAACCCTTTTGAAACTATTGTTGTCCTTTTGTTCCTTAAAGCATCTTAGTAAATTATTACGAATGTTCGTTTCGGGGTCCGCCTCGGGTTTTACTTTTAAGTAACTCGACGAATATCAATTAAAACAGACGCGAATCTGTGAAGGAAACCAACGAATGTGATTTTTTAAAGAAATATTGCTTTATGACTCCTATGCGGCATTAATGAGCATCGTTTTACGAACATTTATGGCACCTTTTAAGAGTTATTTTACGTTTATAATTTCTGTTTGTACAGAAAACGTAAGTTCATGCATTTACAATCACGCTAAAAATTCTGCAAATAAAGCGGCCGTGTGACGTACTCGCGTGATAAGCATGTTGAATTGAAGGGGCCGCAGTTGACGCAGTGGTTAGAGCACTCGCCTCTCACAAGGCGACACTGGTTCGGTGAGGTTGTGCACTGGATTTTCGCATGTGGAAGGGCGATGTCGCTAGTCGACGGGTTTTATCGGAGATCACCCGTTTACCTCACCATTTAATTCCGGCGTCGCTCCATGCTCTTATCATGTCACCTCTCACCAGCGCTAAATACATAGATGCTAAATCCTGGTGTAAATTTCTGTCTTCCTCACTCACTCGCATTATTTTACGTTTAGACCTGCTCAGCGTAACGTAGTCTTTAATAATACCTGGACGTAGAGCGCGAGAGGGGACTTCCTCTGTAGTGTGTTGCCACGCTGTCGGCGTAAAATGTCTTCGTACATCTTGTTACTGATATTTTCGTCTACAAATTAGCTGGGGCCGCGATGGTCGAGGGGTCAGACCTCTCGCCTCCCACCAAGGCGATCAGGGTTCGGTTCCCGGCGGGGTCGGTCCCCGTATATTCGCATGTGGGAATCGTGCCGGACGATGCCGTTGGTCGGCGGGGTTTTCTCGGAGATCTCCCGTTTCCCCCGCCATTTCATACTAGCTCTGCTCCGTACTCACTTCATGTCACCCCTCACCGGCGCTGAAGACCTCGATGTTAAGCGCTGACCAAACTCTCTCACTCACTCATTCCAAATTAACTCAAGATTCACGTGGTTACTATACAGCTGTTTCCGGACACCCTGCAGAGCCTTAAACAGCTACGTGATAGTCGGTAAGTGGCATGCATATTTGAAGTGGGGAGACCCACTGTCGAGGGTATGCATCAGCATCCAGACCTGGAGTTAGTGTGAGCACTGGACGCCACTTGGGGAAGTCCGTCTACGGCACGTCTGGCACGCGACCTCGCCAATGTAAACTACGCACGTACGACTGCTTCTCATTTGTATGTCTAGGTATAGAACAGAGACTGCTCTAAAGACGATACGTTTACGACTATCACATGTCTTCATGCGCAAGGGAGGGCATTGAACTGGCTGTTTTTTGTCGTCGGCACATTAACACTGTTATCACTGTTTGCCCTTAATTGTTTAGTGTGATTTTTATTGGTCTTCACGTCTCGTCGACAGCAAGGTCAACTGGGAGGATTCTATCGTGGCCTATATTGAAGCACTATCCCAGAATTCAACAGAAATTATTTCAAGAAACCATGGAAAATTAGAATCAGAATGGATGTATGTAATCAGGCTAATGAACAAAGTTGTACTGGATGTGATTAAGAACGGCATTAATTATGAGGAACAATGGTATTCAAGCCTAAATCTTACAGTGAAAACGCCCGTTTTTGCTACTTTCGTTTGAGTAGAATATGCAAAAAAAAATTTAAAAGTAATATATATATATACGATATACCGTTGACCATCTTAAACGATATTCGTAAACAGGAACGATGAATTCCCGTGGAGTGGTCTTTGAACAGTTTTTTTTTTCATTTGCGTAGTAAACTGCGTGCGGCATATTGTGCATGTGGCGGCGTAGTTCTTTTTGTTGGCTAGGCCAGTGTAGTGAAAAGTGTCTAAGTTGGCCACCGGCCCAGGCCGCCAAAATGTGTGCAGATAGAAGTGCAGCTAGTAAGTTTACTTTAAAACTTTTCAACACGTGTGTATGTGTTGCCTGCTAAGTAGTAGTCTTAAAATAACGTTACACACATGTGTAACCATTTAGGGTCCTCCACTATATGCCAAGCTTATTTTCTTGCTGCCCAAAATGACGGAAATTTAGCCTATTTGCGATTAATTTAAGGAATGAGCATCTTGGCGAAGAATCTTCAGAAGAGAGGGATAGAGATATTGCTCAGCGCTCAACATTGAGGTCTTTAGCGCTGGTGAAGTGAGGTGAGTATGGAGCAGCGCCGGAATGAAAGGGCGAGGGAAACAGGAGACCCCCGAGAAAACCCGCCGAACAACAGCATCGTCTGGTACGATTCCCACGTGCAAAAATCCGGGGACAGACTCCGCCGAGAATCGAACCCGGACGGCCTGACCATTCGGCCACTGTGGCCCCATGAATATTCAGAAATGTATACTAACGTACAGTTAGCACACTTTTATAGGCCTACTTAAAACTAAGTCGTAGAAATATCAATAAGGTCTTCTAATGTTCGTCCTGTACAGATGAACTTTCAGTGAGAAAATTACACGCCAGATCAACGACTTGCAACTATATGCTAGGACGAGGCGTGATGAGATTGCCAGGGACTCCCGCAATTCTTGGACTCACAGGCTCGAAATGCGTCCACACAGACGGCCACCAGAAGCGCCGACCGAAACCCTCTTCACTTCCCAGCGTGAATTGTCTGTTGATGGACTGCAGTAGGGAACCACGTGACACGGCTCAGCCACGACTTTCTGCACGAGCATCGCAGCAGAAAACTCCCGACCGCCAAGGACGTTGGAAAAAGAAAAACAAGAAGATCGCCTAGATTGAATTGTGTGATGTGGGAAAGAAGGGGGGAGGGCTGGGGGAGACCCTCGTGAGGACGCACGGTGTATCACCGTCATCGAAGTATCTAGAGTCGAGGAGGCACGCGCGCTAAGAAAGACCTTGTCCGTGGTGTGGTGTGGGGGACCTTGAGACTCTGCGAGCCACTTTCGTCTCTCGGTCCGGGCACGATCCCCTCGAACGACCCCGTGAGAGAGGGACCTTACCCTATCTTTATTTTCGTCGATGATTCCCGCCCGATCCTGCGAGGTATTCGTGGCTGTCAGCCCTGCGCTCACCGATTTGCTCTGGGAACCGGTAAAATTTCACTTTGCGTTGCGTCTTAGTGCCGATTGCACAGTCATATTGAGTAAAATCTAATTTTCATTGCAGAGACGAAAAGTGAGTGAAATTTAAGGAAAAACAGAACTTCTTAAGGTTCTTATCTAGGTAGGCTACGTTGGCGTATGTGAGGCACACAACCGATGGAGCATTAAGAGTGACGTTGGTCGGTGTATGTAATGCATTATCGCCTCTACACGCAAACCCAGCAATTTGCGCGCAGAGCTTTACTATTATTCATTTTCCTATGGGCTTTTAAGCGGTGACCGTATTATTTTATTTGCGATACTTATTGTTCAAATTACAGCGCTTATTTCTATTATCGTGTTTTTCGAATCCGGTCGGAACTGTCCTAGATACGGCAGTTTACAAAAGCTGTTTTTAGTCAATTTGAGAGTCTTGAAAATATTGTTTCCAATATGCGATTCTAATTTTTAAACTAATAGAAACATTGTTTGAAGTGTGTTTTCTTTTCACAGAAATACAAACGTAATATACGTTGAGATGTTTCTTCCAAATATTATTATTTGTAACTGGCTGCAGTGGGTTTCAAACGCTGGTAAATAGGAACCTTACGGTGTCCTCAGACCTTCCTTAAGAATTTTTCAAGCTTCAAATCAATCATGGTGGTTGTAAACAGAGTTAGGACGCCTCATGGGGGAGAATGATGTTCTAATGTTGAATTTATTGGTAATATTTTAGAGGAGGATGATAACCATGGTGTAAAGAAAATACTGCACTGGTATCTACAACATTATTTATATTCGTTGTACATTTTTACATGAAAGCGATCTCGTATTTTTTTAATGTCACGTTTTGTTTTCAAACAATATGGTTACGATACCATTTTATAAACAAAATCAACAACGTAATTTTTATCACTTTTACTTTAAATTTTTTCAGCTTTACATTATGCGAAACACTTAATATGAATTATTAAATCGCTGTCATGTACGTTTTGCGCATATTAAGCGTACCATAATATACATTTTAGTTACATTCGCAAGTCGATGTATGAAGGGAAATTATTTTTCTCACGAATATTGTGGTAATACTTCACCTCAACTGAGATATCTAAATTCAATGGCGGATTTAAAAAGGGGGGGGGGGGGCTTCCGCCCCCACCACCCAAATCGTGTTCAACATTACGTAGCGAAAGTATGCCCAGTCGCTGTAAGGAAACCTGAGTTTTGTTACATGGTTATCCAAGTACATTTAGTGTGGCCTACTTCTATTTATGTTATTTTTAATGTTCTGTAACAGTAAACAAACACACTTTTGAGATGGTTGGTATTTTTTACAACCCATAATGTCACGTAAGCCCCTACTCCCCTCTCCCAACAAAAATGTTTCTAAATCCGCCACTGTCTCAATTTCCTAACTGTGCAATGCAAATGAAAAATTGTCAGATTTTACACAAGTTCTCCTTAGTTTCACCTCAAGGTTTTCCTCACATGACTCTGCAATCTACCCTTAATGTGCTCTAGTAAAATCAAATACGCACACATAGAAGGGCAAGACGTCATTAGACTGGTTTAAAATGGTAATAAATATGCGCCTAACAAATACTTAAGACACAAATCTATTTGCTTTTTTCGTACACACCCAGCTGAAAAACGTAGGGGTCTACTCACTTACAACTCTGTATGGAGGTGCAAATGGAAACCCCTTTTAGTTACTCTACACAGAAAGAAAAATTTGGTTAATATTCAGACAACTGAATTGTTTGTTGTAACCACGAAACTTATTTTGCGACCGCAATATTTTAGTGGTGACAACAAACTGTGTTTGTGGTGAACACAAAAATATTTGGCTGTCTTAATATCAACAAAATATTTTGTAGCTGCCGTACTTTTTTTTTGTGTGAACTTGCGCTACATTGCGTCGGTGCAAATATCAAGTACTGATATTCAAGGGGCCTCCCTAGATAGGCTGCGTTTGTGTGTGCGAGGCATGAGCAGTAAGAGTGACGTTGGACGACATACGTGCAAGCTGATGGCGTGCAGTGCTTCACTATTATCCTTTATCCTACGGGACTTTAAGTGGCTACAACATTATTTTGTTTGTGGCTAGCATAGTTCAAAGTCTAACGCTTGTTTGCATGGTTGTTTTTTTTCGAATCCTGTTGTTATTTTTACCGATACGGTAGTCTGAAAAACCTATTTTTGGCCATTTTGAGGGGTCCGAAAAAAATGTTTTAAATAAACGTACTGAATTTTTAAAGTTATAGTGGCATAGTTTTCAGTGTGCGTTCTTTTCGTAGATATACAAATATAATCCGCGTTTAGTAGTTTCGGCAAAAAAAAAAAAAAAAAGAATAATTGCAACTCGCTGCAGCGCATTTCAAGTGCAGGTAGGGAGGACCCTTAATCAGGGCCCTGATCACAGCAGCGACACCAAAGGAACTACAGTAACGTATGATATAATGGTTCAAGATAAAGGGCCGATTGCACAGTGATATCGAGAAAAATCTCAGGCCTCTCTGAGTGAACTGTGAGAAATTTTCATTGCAAAGACGAAAAGTGAGAGAAATCTAATGAAAAACTAAGAATTTCTTAAGGTATCCACAGACCTTCCTTAAATATTTCTCAGGCTGCAAATCAATCATGGCGGCCGTAAATTGAGGTTATAATGCCACATGGGAGAGAGTAGTTTTCTTATTTTAAATTTATTGGTAATATTTTAGAGTAGGAATATAACCATTGTGTAAATGAAAGACTGCATGGGCATCTACAACACAATTTATATTCGTTGTACATTTTTACATGAAAGCGATGTCGTGTATTTTAATGTCACTTTTGTTACTAAACAAAATGGTTACGATACCATTTTATATGCAAAGTGGTTACGGTACCATTTTTAAACAAAATCGAAGACGCATATTTTATCATTTTTATTTTGCATTTTTTCAGCTTTACAGTATGCGAAACACTAAATACAAGTTAACAAATCATTGTCATATAAGTTTTGTGCATAATAAAAGGAAAATAATATAAGCTTACATTTTAGCTACATTCGCAAGTCGATGCACGAAGAGAAATTATTTTTCTCGCTAATATTGTAGTAACACTTCACCTCAACTGAGATATCTCAGTTTCCTGACTTTGCAATGCAAACGACAAATTCTCAGATTTTACTCAAGTTCTCCTTAGTTTCACCTTTACCTGAAGATTTGCCTCACTTGACTCTGCAATCCACTCAAAGTGACCACTTTTCAAAGCCTAGTTACTTATGCCTTCCAGATAATTTGTATTATTCTGTTGCTTTTTAATACAAACACAGTACCGTCAGCATTCATCAGTGTGTGTGTGTGTGTGTGTATATATATATATATATATATATATATATATATATATATTGTACCGTACTCAAAAGTTAATATCTGACGTCAAGATAAAAAACAATATAATTATTTTAGTCAAGGTGTTCAGAAGTGTTCAGTTAATCGCGAACAATCTATAAACGTGTTCCCGCCTCAAACGATATGAAAACTGCTTGCTGTTATGATTACACATCCGCCAAATATAACATCATGCCTTTCGAGCAAGGTGGCACAGCGTTAACACGCTGGACTCGCATCCGGATGGGTACGGGTTCGATTCCCGGACCTGGCTGTCGTGATTTCGGTTTCCCGTGGTTCCCAGTAAATCTCTTTTGGCCAATCATGGGAGAGGATACCCAAACGAAGGTCGTGGCTGATTACTCTCCCAGTTCCTGTGTTTGTGTGAACCGTCTATGACGATGTTGCTATCGACGAGACGTAAAGCACATTTAAATTGGAACATAATAACTCTATGCCTGTGTAATTTGTGGGAATCCTCTATCATCTTCCTTTCTCCACAGTAATTCCATTCCCCTATATTTCAAGTGCAACGTATTGATGCACTCTACAGAAGAAATGTTAATCGCACAAGTGTATGGGAATAGCCTTATGATTGAAAACGAATTCCGTTATTTTTGTTGCAAAATTACGCTTGCAATATGAACACAGCGTCGTTAGACGTGTCATGATAGGTTTTTTTTTACCGTTCAATGTTTAATGTGCAAAAATGGCTTATGTTAAGTGCATGTCATGTCGAACCCGTTTTGCTGCTTAATGTACCTTGATTTAAAAAAAAAAAACAGTTTCATCGAAGTCGTCTGATGCTAAGTAAACCGGCTCGTGTTTTCTTGACTACGTTAAATTTGTATAATCTAATAGGTCGGTAAATTGTACGATGTTATTTATATACAGGTTGAGTTGCTCTTTCCACTCATATATTCATATAAACCTTACCTCACTAGAAACAA
Source organism: Medauroidea extradentata (assembly GCA_003012365.1). Lineage (NCBI taxonomy): Eukaryota > Metazoa > Arthropoda > Insecta > Phasmatodea > Phasmatidae > Medauroidea > Medauroidea extradentata. Next base: position 1,589 of record PNEQ01028994.1, on the reverse strand, counting down.
TTTTTACAAACAAACACTTGAAAGTGTAAAATTATTTTGAATAGTCTTGTAAAATGATTAAAAACTTAATAAACTTATTTGTTCTCGTTATTAATTCCGTGATCGAGACAGCACAAATGCGTACCATTTCGGAAGATATCATAAATTGTGTTTCTTGTCTATTCTGTAGATAAGTGGTTAAGTTACTTGAGTTCTGGTCTGTATGTCTGTTCGGTAACAATGAACAAGGTATTTGTATAGGGTTTTATTATTCGCATTCTTGTATGTTCGATACAAGTATTGCAATCAATTTCAATCTAATTTCCCAATGAACTAAATACCTGAAACTTTAACCATATCTCAAAACTTCATGGCAATGCAACGTTATAGAAAATAAATGTAAATACAAATATTTAAAAATAAAAATATTTTTTTAATTTAGTGCGTTTTTGAAATACGTGATTGTTTAATTGTACACGCACGAGACTAAACAGCAGAAAATAATAGTACATATATAAACTTAAAAACACCACGTTTCCAATACGGACTGAAAGTACAAAATAAAATCTCCTCTGAAAATATTTGTAAGATTGAAACTAAAAAAATGGGTTGCATGCAATATAATAGTAAGGAGTGTAGAGAGTAGCTGTTGAGGAAAATCTCACAACAGTTCGTATCATTTGCAGTGCTATAGAATTGTTAGTGACTTAGGTGAATTATTCATGCACAAACTACCACCTGTAGCATGAGCTCCATGCTTTTTCATTGTAATCTTACAAGTATATTATAAAAGGAATTTTTATACACTTTCGTCCGTTTTAAAAACTGGTTTCATTAAATAAAATATATATTTAATATTATTCGTGACTGAATTTAGTTTCTTGGACATACTCAATTGCAAAATAAATGACTGTCAAAAGAAAACTAAAAATAATAGAATAAACATTGATAAGCAGAGTATGCATTAGTCAACGGGATACATACACAACATAAAATTCCAAAAATGGAATCGGGTCAAATAAAACAAGGAACACGCATATAAAAAATTAAAAATAATTAAATTAAAAATAAAAAAACCAAGTTTAACATGCGACACAACAGTGAGACGAAACAAAAACACAGTATATATCAGACACGAACATAAAAACACCAAAACGACACAACGATGGGACAAAACAAAACACTATAGATAGCAGACACAAACAGAAAAAACAACAAACGACACAACGATGAGACGAAACAAAACTCAGTAGTTTTCCAAACAGTATTATGACGTTTCGGCAACTAAGGCCGCGGTTACACGGGCCAATGAAGTAGTTCACGTTAAACATGTTTAACCGAACGTACGGTAACACGGTGTCTTAGGTTGTTCGGATCATCATAATTTCGTTTTCAAACTAAACCTGTTGATAAAGTGCATCAGATCTACGTCTCTTTCTATGCTTCGCTGTGATTGGCTTGCTGCACATCAACAAACCATTGTGACAAGATGGCTGACAACAGCAGCGTGAATAAAGTTAACAGGTAAGTTATTTATTTGTTTCGTTGATGACGTACAAGTTAAAATATTTCCATGATAAAATACGATTCTTTAAATAGCAATGTAACTG
>PNEQ01028993.1:0-48797 GCA_003012365.1 Medauroidea extradentata | reverse complement strand
GTACCTATTGGTGGTGCAAGACTACTTCACCAAGTGGCCTGAAGTCATACCAATATCTAACCAAGAGGCTAGCACAGTGGCCGATGCTTTAATGGAGCATGTATTCTCAAGGTTTGGAGTGCCACTCGAACTTCACTCCGACCAGGGCCGCAACTTTGAAGCCAAGTTATTCCAGGAAGTGACCAAAATTTTGGGAATGAAGAAGACACGGACTACTCCTTTTCATCCTCAGTCAGATGGGATGGTCGAGCGTTTAAATCGTACCTTAGAACAGTATCTGTCCATTTTTGTAGCCGACAATCAAAAGGACTGGGACTCCAAGGCGCCCCTGTTTCTCCTTGCATATCGGTCAGCTATCCATGAAGCCACAAGGGTAACACCTTCGAAGATGCTGTTAGGGCGAGAGCTTCGTCTTCCAAGTGATCTACTGTTCGGGAGGCCAGCAGAAGAAGAACAGCCTGCTTCACCGATTGTGTATGCTGACGAACTGCGTCGCAAATTGAGCACAGTCCATGACTTCACTCCGCAACATTTGAGAGTCAACAGCGGCCGGATGAAAACGAGGTATGATCGGAGGGGACCTGAAAGGACATTTCAAGAAGGACAGCTGGTGTGGCTGTATAACCCACAGCGACGGAAAGGATACTGTCCAAACCTTCAGAAATGCTGGGAAGGCCCTTACCAGATTATCAAGAAGATAAATGATGTGGTCTTCCGGATAGTTCGCAAGAGCTGTCGGACAAGAAAACCCAAGGTTGTCCATATTGACAGACTGGCTCTCTATGATGGACTAGAGTCTGTTGTGTCTGCTCGGGACGAATAGACTTGAGGAGGGGGCAGTGTTGCGAGCCGCGACTGTCTGGCTGGGCGGTGTAGTACGATACTGTGGTTTTGGAGCTAGGACACCTCCCTTCCCACTCCTCGGCGCCGTGGCTGTCGGGCAGGGCGGCGAAATACAATACAGTGGCGGCAGCGCTAAAAGACCTCCTCGGGTGATTGTATTACTCCATGGTAACCACATGCACCCAGTATCGGGTAACCGAAGGAAAATATCGTGAACTGGAATGATCCTGTTCCCTCTTTATCTCTCGGGGTGGTGCGTGACTTTGAAGCGACATCTTTCCAGGAGGTTGGAGAACAGAGACCCGCCGAGATAATTCGAGAAGAAGGAGGGTGGGGTATATAAGGGGGAGCTGCAGCAGGAGCGAGAGAGAGTTTTTGCTGGCAGGTGCCTAGTGTGATCTGATGTGATAGTGACAAGTATGGGATTGCGACGACTGTTCAAGGGCGTCCAGCGAGTGGGACCGCAGCAAGTAGTAGAAAGCAGGTGATTCTAGGCCAGAAAGGTTCTTCGGTATTATTTCTTTGGGTCCACCATTGTGAGTGACTAGTAACCTTTCTATAGACAGAGAACTTGTGTAGATATATTTTTTTTATCCTTTATGTAAATAGTAGTTATTTCTTCTGTTTGCCATTTATTGTGATAAATCTTTATAGACATAGATTTTTTTGTATATACAGTTGTAAATAAACTAGGTTAGCTTTATTTTCTTTATTTTATCAAAGATCTCCATCCCCAAACGTACCTAGCCCGCAAGCTTGTAACAATACTATATAGTTCTGTACCTGTTGACGATTTTATTTTATATTACTGTGGGAGAACGGTGCATTAATAATAAAACGTATAAGCCTATAGCTAAAAAAACCAATTTTAAAACATGTTTAAACAGACCTACAAATAGATTTTACTGCATTCGTTTGTTATTTTCTGATAAGTTACAATAATTCACAGTGTGTCTTTATAACGTGCCCAACAGAGCTGACACATTACTGGCTTTGCGAAATTGGGCGACATGGCATTCATGGTCTGCGAAATTAACGATATTCAGAAAAAATTTAATAATAAACTTGTAATTTTTTAGAAGTTATTTAAAATTCTAAAATTAATATTGTATTTATGTACATATTATAAAATAAGCCTTTAATAGCATTATAAACTGTGAGCAAAACTCTTGCTGCATATAAATATATTAACTGATTTTCATAGCAATACGACGAAATTATGATGGATGAAAAACTAGATCTCATCGTAAACTATTTTCAGTTTTACATAACCGTAATCGAACCGTATGCCAACACCACTATTATTGATTTCCAGCAGTTTAAAGTTATGATTTAATAAATCAAAGGGGAAAAATTACATAAATAAGTTACATGCATTTAACGAATACGCAAAAATACAAACCAACACAACACAGCAAAAATAATATGTTACAATTTCTGAGCTCATCAATCCACTTACTTTTAGAAACTGGAAAGTTAAGAAACAAAAACTTACCCAGTAATGAGCTTAAAATTGAGCCATAGTCTGGATCAGCGACAAGGGAATCCTTCTCATAGTACTTGCTGTAAAAAAAAAAAGTTCTGTAAAACAAAGGAATTGAAAGTGAAAAATTATGTAATAGCTTTTGAAACACCATACACAATAAACAAGATTCCTTCGTTATTTTACTAAGAATAAGTTCAATTCATTAAACTATAATTCCAAAGCATTACGTGCCTAACATTTAATTTTGATACATGCATAGATGAGTGACATTGGGGAAAAATATGCAAATTGAGCACCATGCGCTTAGAGGTTATGAGGCATGTAATAAGCGAGAGTCGGTGAGCAACATTCTGCTTTAACACCAGCGAGCTCCAGGGCATTGATTACTTGCGTTATGTTGTGCTTACACAGCAATCAAAGCGACGCACCTTTCTTTGAAACCAACAACATTTTAGCTAACATATATATATACGTTATTAGTTTTAAATTTTCAAAGTTCCTGTTAGGAAATTTCCACAAATATTAGAGGAATAAATGTTTTTCATGTCTTATTGGTATAACATAAATTATTATAAAATTAACATACAGTAATGGATACACATTTTTTAACGTCTTCGTTAAATTATGTTCAAATACATTGATAAAGTAAACAAAAACGCGAACGTATATTTCATTACTTCCCCGAACTAAAGAACTTAATAAAATTAATTTAAGTTTTCAGGTTAGAGCATTACCCTTATTACTAACTAATCAATTGAAAACATATAGGTTTGTTAAATACTATATATATAATACTAAGCCATTTTATGAACGTTCACGTTTTTATCCTTCATAAATTATTTGAAAAACAACAAACTGAAACAACAATACCCTAGCGTCATGTGTACACGGAGGATCTTACCTAATACACTAAAATTGCGCCCTCTACAAACCAAATTTTTCACAATCTGATTTATATAAAATTACATAACACTCTAGTTATATTTTCGCTTCCATTTACCCGAAGACAGATAATTTTTAGCCTACGTTCCTCTAGGAAAGAGGCTTATAAGATCGCGCGTCTGTCTGTATGTATGTATGTGCCCTATAGAAACTTTTTGTATAATACACGGAAAAAACTAAATTATGACAAAATGTTACGCCATGACTGATGAGCACAATGCTATGTGTTTAACGGTATACTCGATATACTAATTTTTATGTAATAATGATAACTTTTGAGTGCAACCATGGTGAAAGATACGCAGATTTGCCGTGCTCTTATTTTTGTTTTGTGTCTGGCACAGTTTATACTGAAAAGCAAATTTTTATATATAGTTATTATTTTGTGGTGGTACTTTATTATAATTTACAATAATTTAATTTCAAGCGGTTATTGTGTTTGTAATTTCTTAATTCGTCACGGAAATTGCTTATTAGCGCTATTTCAAGTTACAAAATTACAAAGATTTTAAACAAATATAATTTAATACGTGAAATCACGAAAAAAAAAAATAGCGTATGTTAATTAAATTGCTACGTGGATTTTATTAGCGAAGTCATCATGGGGTATTACGTATTTGGGATCTGTATGGGTTCTGTATTTTAAATGACTGGTTGTGAATTGCTAACGCTTATGCCAGTGGAATACCGCAGAGATTCCGGCATTCCCTGGCGTAATTACATATATAGAGAAAATAGTATTTTCGCCCATATAAATAACTGTAAGTATATTGTACGCATAAAATACGGTGTACGTCTTTACAGGTACGAAAAATGAGTGGCAGTAGCAACTGTCGTTTGTTGTTTCCAATTTTCCTTGTATATAACCCAGATAACGCTATGAAATAAATTTACATTTAGTTGTTCTGCATAAAACTAAAATTCGTTAATCAACGTCACGTTTCCGAACAGGCCTTAAATATCGTAAAAGGACAATATGGGAAAATACAGCTTTTTTTAGCTTTGTTAACGCGCGAGACGTGTTACTGACGGCGAGAGCTGGAAACACTATCAAAATTCACATTCATACGTCTCTGTTTTCTATAGTGGCTATAACTTTACAGACTGAATTTCTCTTAGGCTAATAGTAAAATAATGTGTTTTTTAATATTTTAAATTTTAACTTATCACAATTATAACTAAAAGAGCATGTCTATATTCTAAAATGACGATTCATTTCAAATTACAAATAACAATATATACAACTGAAAACAACCCAAAGAGCAATGTGTTACTGAAGAAGGAACAGTGCTCCTATCGGCGGGAACTGGAATCAAATAACACATCTCGTGTTTTCTTATGAGTTTCTTTTATTGTCCTTGTACAATATTTGCAGGCCTCACGTGATCTTTATCAATGGATATCTAAGTATTAAATTACCTGTGGTTTTATAGTATATTTCCAGGTACAGCGGGTGGGTAACTTTATATGACTGCCAGTTCGCCAGTGAATCTTTTTATACACAGAGATATCGACTGTATTGTGTAACATTTTTTGTCTTATTTACGCTACGGTTGTTTGGTTAGGTGTTTGTGTATGAGAGAATAATAGCATTGTGAGCATCTTACAACTTAACTGAAGTTACAAAACCATTTGAAGGGAAGAGATTTTGGCCAGCACTTAACATCTAGGTCTTTAGCGCTGGTGAGGTGTGACAAGATGTATGGAGCAGCGCCGGAATGAAAGGACAGGAGAAATTGAAGATTCCTGAGAAAACCCGCTGATCAGTGGCATCGTCCGGCACGATTCCCACATGCGAAAGTCCGGGGATTAACCCTGCTAGAGATCAAATTCGGATCGCATTGGTAGGAGGCGAGTACTTTAGCGACTACGCCAACCACAGCTCCTGAAAAAATTTGATTGTAACTTTATAAGAGAATATAGTTAGCAATAAAAACGGGTATAATCATTGTAAAACTACATACTGTAGTTAATTTCATGTATAATTACATAAACTAACGTTTGCCAGACAATATCAGAAGTGCATGAACAATGTCACTGGCAGGGCATTGTAAGTTCATTCATTGTACTAAATGTACCTGTTTAGGGCGGTAAATGTTTGGTAAATAATCAGGAGGGTCTATTATAGTACAATATTTGAAATGCCTATAATGCCGTAGGGTATCCAAGTGGTCTGACCGCTCGGGCACCGTGGTGCTGTATCATATTGTACACGCAAATACTCTAAAAATAGTATCGGACATGACCTATCCTTTCGGATTGCATAGGCTTGACATGGGCACTAGCACTACCTAGATAGCTGATGGTAAAAACATGTCGTGAAATGACCATTTATGATGTTGGTAATGCTTTTATATTGAAATAATTATATAATTATGTATTTTTAATGGAAAACAGTAATGCACAGTAGAGGCGAAAATCATAATTTTGCTATGAATAACGCAAAATTATTGTATGATATTATTTTATTGTTTATACTTAACTCACAATTAATTTACAAAAGCAAATTTCACAACTGCAGTGACGTTGAGAAATCACATAAAGAAGTCGTATCAGTGCCTACACTGTTCCATCAAGCATATTATGCACTAAGAGGCTTCGGTAAATCAATGTATATTTTATCTTCCATGATCAAACTGGCATCTATACAAGATGTAAAATAAAATACCAAGTAATTAACAACCTTAACACACCTGACCGACAATGTAAGCAAGCCGTCGAGCACGCTGCTTCCATTAGAAAATAAAAACTACCAAGAGCGATCCTAGTGGGAATGTGTGTCAGCTGAATTACTTGCTGTCGCCAAAATAATCCTTATGTGTCCAGTAATATGTCTTTATTGTATGTATGAGTAAACGTTGGCTTATGTCATTATACATTTTCATGCTCAACAATGTAATAGTGTAAAGTATCATACGTGTTGCCATGGCACCACAGACACAAATGTAAAACTTAATAGATTTTTTAAAAAATTATAAAAAAATTAGTACTTTTTCATATAAATATGTAATAAGTTGACACATGGATCATGTGAACCCAGAAAAACCACTGCAGTTAAATTGTTTTCCCGTCAAGGAGAGCAATTGCACAATAATAACAATTTCCCTGTCGATACAAAACTAAAAATCTAAATAATACGCTACTTTGAATTCATACTGTACATGACTTTACAAAGCAATTACATACCAATTACGACACACAATTTCTGAATAATCACATATCCATATGTGCCCACCTGTACTCATAGACTTGCGCACTGGGATACAATTGGTGCAGCTGTACCCCCAATTGCATTACAATGCTGTTTTACTGTGTGAGTTTTCATATTCCAGTTTGCACAAAATGTATTTTAAATCTCGATACATTTCTGAAGCTTAAAGGTTAAAACGTAACAAATGACGGTAACAAATAATTCTACTCAGTGTAATGTTTACAAAAGCTTATTTCGTAAAGCAGATAATACTTAAAGTGTTCTGTTATGTTAAATAGAACATATTAGTGTCTAGATACAAAAATGCTGATGCAATGTAATTTGTGGTTCACTACGATTAAGGTGTGTATGTACTCTATGTCTTTCAAGAGCGAACATAAGTCCTTTATAAAGGCACGTGGAAACATACGCTTTAAATTGTTGCTCAACAATTTACGGCATAATTTTCATTATTACAGTGTCTTACACTGGTGTATTCAGTGATTCGGTTAGGAAAGTGCTTAAATAGCACCAGTTTATCGTCTTAAATTCCACAAATTTACTTCCCAGCCTTGGTTTGGTGTGTGTTTATATTTACTTTATAAGACGTGCACCCCTTCCCACTCTTAACCTAAATCTGCGCACATCTATACCTCTATTACTATAAATATTGATTGACATAAATAAACTTTCACAATTATTATTTTCAAAATGTACAAGCAGTTTTCATGGAGAATATTTTTATTTCATTTTCAAAAGGGAACTTGAGAACACTCAAGCAGCATTTAGGAAATTCACCAGTTCTACCACCGGTGTACACCAGACGTTCATAAATTACTATTTTGCAATCAACCCAACTGGTCCAATTTATGTATCCATCGGTTTACCTGGCCTGAAAAGTCGTTGGATCTGGTGAATGTCCAACAGAATATCAATCGGTGAATTTTCGATCACAATCTCGCATAAAATGATTTAAATGACTTTAATAATTGGGTTATGTAAGATCAAAAGCCAACTTGCCAAGTATTTTTGCATGAAAAATAATATTTTTAAATATGTACTTACTACAAAAATATTTTATTTACTGCAATTTGTCCATTTCTACTATAAACTGTTTTATTTACTATGTACTAAATACGCTACGAAACAGTCGTATTTGGATTTCTATCGTCGTATAATGTTTAACAACGTAAGCAAATTAATTCTATTTCATCGCTAGCGAAAACTTTTCAAAAACTGTCTACCTGGTGTTCGATAATGGCCTCAACCAGCGTACACTTGTGTTTCAGCCATTGATGCATTCACTACGTAATTTCTGAAAATGTTTTATGGCTAACCCCCATGCTCTACTGCAGTACTTTTGTTTCATTATGTGATTTTACGTAAGGGAGCTTAGCAACTCAGTGGTTACGTGTGAAAAACAGACAAATACTGGACATGAGTAACCAATAAAAAATGATCAATATAAATTTTCAAAGCTTGCTTTAAGTAAGCCTAGGGTCATATTTTTGTTGGAATGTGATGATAGCTAGAAGTTTTTAAAGTAAAAGAATAATTTAGAACAGCTTAAATGGCACTTAATAAGCTGAAACAACTTTTCATTATTTAATGAATTGATATTTCGTACCTTTTTTTAACCCTTCATTGGGCCACATGATTACTCATTTAAGAGTATTTTGTAGGCTAGATATCTGCACCTCTATGTGAAAGTGATCGCCAACTTTAACAGTACAACTGCAGTACAAGGAAATCGTAGTCCAGTCTATAACATACGCTGTATTTTTATCCCACCAAGGCGATCCGGGTTCGATTCCCGGCAGGGTCGATTCCCGGATTTTCGCATGTAAGAATCGTGTCAGACGATGCCGTTGGTCGGTGGATTTTCTCGGGGATCTCTCGTTTCCCTGCCCATTAATTCCGGCGCTGCTCCATACATCATACCACCCCTCAACAGCGCCAAAGACCTCGATGTTAAACGCTTACCAAAATCGCTTCACTCACTGTATTTTTATCTTATTTGACTGGCATTTACTGCGTCTATAGGGCATTTGCTCCTAGGTAGAATTGTTATATAGAATCTACCGGTACATTGAGAAATATTAGTTGTTTTTCATTACTGCTTGTTAGCAAATATGTGTTACTCATTTTATAAATGCTATGAACACAGAAAAATAGTTCGGGATATGTGGATGCAGAGTGGGGATCCATTTATTGAATTTGAAATGCAGGAACTGGTAAAGTGCAAACAAAGGCAGCGAGACGGGTGAACTGTAGGTGGAGATTGCTGGTGCAGGATGGAGAGGAGGAAGGTAGTTATAGGCCACCTGTAATTAAGGAAATGAGATTGAGTACGTTGAAGGACAGACAGAGAGTTGAAATACTGATCAGTGTGTACAGAGCTTAGAATGTAGAAGGAGGGTGGGGAGGGTTACATTGTCACCAAATTAAGGGAGGTTATATAGGGAGAGTAAGGGTGTGGAGGAGAATGGAACAAGGGTGGCAGTCTACGGTCGCGAGGTTGGTGGGGAAGTAGAATGTTTTGCAGGATGACTTGGTAAATATGAGGGGGGTTGGAAGTTTCAGGAACTGCATGGATAGGGTGGTCTAGAGGAGAAGGAAGGAGTGTTCTCGCCATAGGACAACAGTGTAATTGTGAGTGATATTATTATTGTTAGAATTTATTGGTTTGTAGACATACGCCATTGCTCATGTTTTGCTGATCAAACCTGTGTTGAATGACAAAGTACAAAAAAGAACGAAAAAAAATAAAAACACAAACAAAAAATAGAAAAAAAAAACAATCCCAGAGGAATTCTGTCAGTTTTTTAAGACTCGGTTTCAGTCGCCATATTGAATTATAATTTTTTTCGCGTTTTCGGAGTTCTGAGAAGAAAAATGTTAAATCTGTGACTATACCGCAAATTCTATTTACCTTGAGCTACAATACAAGCTTGGCAACAGAGCTAGTAATGTATGGTTAGGTCGAAATTTGTCGGGCAAATTATGACTGTAAAAACATTTACCACACACATTGCGGCGTAATTAAATGTTAAAACCTAATTCACAAGGTCTGTACTGTAGCGAAATGTAAATAGTATTTGATGTATAATCGCATATTTAACATTTTTACTTATAATTCCAAAAAAGAATAAAAAATAATAATAAAATTCAATGTGACGAATGAAACCGAGCCATTGCATATTAGACAACGACACAATATCCAGACACAAACATAGAACAAGATTCCAAATATGAAAAAAAAGATGGAAATAGACGAAAACAGTGAACAGTGGACAGCAAACAAAATACAATAGACAACACAACACATGTTAAAACAACCGAAAAAATGCAACATTTCAGGAATTGCGATCTATTCCCTTCTTCAGAGTGAGACACAGCTGGTCGGAACACCAAGACGCGAATGAAGTTCGCTAGAAATTTGGGGTTTATAGAGTGGTGGCCACTAACCTACTCGGCCAATGGTGGCAAAGCATGTGTGATTGGCTGGGCTCGCAAGCCAATGAGAGGCAATCACTCTCCTGATATGCTGAGCATTTTGTAGTATTGTTGGCTGGTGTTCTGCCGAGACTGTTAAATATATATGTGTGTATGTATTTTATTGATTAATTTTGTCAACCATGGTTTATTTTTTAAATAAAGACAACAACATGCTTTTCAGTTAAATGCTCTGTTGGCTTAAGATGATTTTGTACTGGCTACGTAAGCTGATTCTTTTATTTTTCGCTTGTTTCTGTATTTTTCCTGACTAATTGGGTTAGCTGAGTCCCAGAGAATTTTGTGACTATTTCCCCATGCATGTTCGGCAATTCTAGATTTCTGTATTCCCCCCTTTTGCGTGTTGATTTTGTGTTATTTGACACGAGTGGATACTGTTCTACTAGTTAAAGAACACAAGAACATATTTACATATATTCTTTTAAAGCGTGGCAGTCGAGATTGTTTCGCGTGGAAGAGTATGATTACGCATTTCACTTAGTGTATTTATTATTTAAATTTAAAAAATCCCTCTTTCGTTGGCTCATTCCTTTCTTCCTTTCATGTCGTCTAACTGCAAACTTGGATACTAAGTCTATGTTGCAATAACGACACCGAAATTGAGATGACTCAGCTAAAGCTTACATCAGTATGACTGATAAAGTGTCTAAATAAATCAGAGTGTTCTTCGTCATAGATTTAACACTACCTTATCCGCTGCCAAAACCGGCGAACAGTTTTCTTCGACCCCACAGGAGTAGCAATCATGAGCGAAGAGCTCGTCGTCATTGCCGAAATGGCCAACAACTAGGGTAAACAGTGTACCGTAATTCCTAAAGCGTTCCCAAAAATGCCTAGAGTGATTGTTGTCGCTGCCGAAGTTGTAGCAAACTTAAACGTACAGTTCGGCAACAAAACCGATTGGATTATCATCACAACCGATATGCTCGTAGCAGTCACAGGCCAACATTCCAACAATACCGAAGTGGTCCTGAGCTCCGGCGAACACCTCAACACTAAATCTGAATAGATATCCATCACGGTGGAAATTCTTGTTTTTTTTTTTTTTTTTTTTTTTTTAGGTTTCGCGAAATTGCTTCTGGAGAGTTCTCGGACGGTTGCTTAAATAACTTACGACATAGCCAATGCCTTTCAAAGTTACTGTACTTATTTAAAGTTGTTAAATTGCGTCCCATGACCTAGCTGTCGACGAGACGTAAAGCCGAACAAAAATTTAAATACATTCCGATGACGTCGCTACTCGTCACCTCAGTAAAGGAGAACATCAGAACTCCTGAAGTTGTCACAGCTGATAAAGTCGTCATTTGTCCGAAATTTTGCACATTTACTGCTTGCCAGTCAGAGAGAGAGAGAGTGAGTGAGTGACAGAGAAAACTAGGAGAACCTGTTCAATAATTTTTTAATTCATCCGAAAATATTTCTTCTCAGTCGCAGGTGACTCATTGCATCTAGGTCGAAACTTTAATAACCATCTCATCTTTCAAAAGACAATTTTCCGGAAACTGTTTTTAATGCTGATTTCTACTTTATCTATAGAAGGCATGTCAATGTTCAATTGTATATAGCTTTGGCGTACTGTAATCACATTAGTTTGGCTGGTGTTTGTTTAGTTTATGAAAGTCCTGCCACGCATCTGCAGCACTGTCAAACAGGTACGAACTGGCAATTGCATCTGTGGATCACTATCATAATTCCGTTGTTTGTAGTACTTCGGTTTTAGTTTTTCTCGTCTCGTTACGGTTCTCGGCGTTGGACAAATCAACCTTATTAAAACAATTTTTCCTTGTCCATTAATTTTATTTACGAAACATTGGTCCTCAGCATTGGATGTTCTGAGTTCTGTGGATTGTGTTCAAGAAGGTGGAAACCAAGTTTTGCAACAGTAGGCTACAGTCTTAATTTTATTTGTTTGTTTGGTAATATAGCACGATTAGCAGTGCCGTTTGGTTTACGACTGGAAAATAGCCGGTAATCGAGAGCAATTAGCTCACAAGTTAGCCATTGAAGCCGAAACTTGCCGAATCAAATGCATAGTACTATTCGTTGTCACACACTGCGATTTTCGGGTTTTACAAACTGTACACTATCATGCACTACACATGATTATATTGGTATCCTCAAATGACAAGTAATTTCGTCCATAAAAGTATAGATAAAGTTTGGAAAAAATTACTATTTATTTGTTGGTGTTATGGTAACAAATGATAAACACATAAAATAAAAATAATATTATCAGGAGTAGTGAATGATAAAGGAGATGGGTCCTTCATTCTACATAACTACTAACCTTCTCTGGTATACATAAAAACTGGGTGAGTTTCTCAAACTTATTCAATATTATTATTGGCGATAACCCTAAACTCACTAATGTAGAGATTGTCTTACGACTGTGCTAGAGAATGAGCCTGCTTCATTGACACATTTTAATGTGTGTAACGCCTTTATGCACACGATTTGGAAATAAAATTTTTTACAATTCTAGCTGCTTGATAAGGACATATAACATGGACGCCCACGCACTCGCTTATGAGGCAAAGTCCAGTATTCCTTTCACAATCAACAGCCTACTGTTATATTTTCCAGAAAATATTATTGCTCTAAAATGCTATAAATAATTTTGTTAACAAAATATTGAACTAGTGTTATTTCATTTATTATGCCGAATGTTAGATGACATCCTTCGTAAACGTTGGATATTGAAAGTGTGAGTAAACGATTCAGAAATCCTGGATTAGTTCATTTAATATCTTGGGAACCATAAACGGTGTACATGTGCATGACTATCTTAACAGATAGTGGACCTGGCATGTGGGCTGTACTGTAGCATGTTACGGAAGGTATTTTTCTTGTTTAACTATGATAAATATTTCCAATGCGTTTGTCTACAAAAATAAGACACTTCAAAGTGGGTCCCTATGGTTTTAAAAGTGCTTTCTGCAAATTGAAAACATGATTTCAGTGCTTCCCAAAGGTACTAAAAATGACTTTGTCATGCCGCTGTAGCTGAGAAAATATCAACCATAATCGAAAAACAAAATCATAGAAACCTGCATTGGGCTTTATTCATACTTTTCACAAATAAAATAACAGGGCTATCGTTTGAAGTCCCATTGAAAAACACAGTCTACGAATACACTGCAAGTTCGTGTATAGAGGCGATGAATTGTTTGATGAACGTGCTATATTCGACTTATCACCTTCCCCGTTTCCGTTCCTCAAAAGTTAAAAAAAAAAAAAAAAAACTGGCTTCCAATAATCTTAAACAGTTTATGAAACCCTACAAAAAGAAGCCTTTCTGCCATGTTTTGGATACGACTGTCACAAGTCTTCACTGTGGACTGTGTAAACTGTTCAAATGTCACTGTGTTCATCGGCAAGTATTATTTTTGATGTGGCCTAATGAAATGGGTTACGTTTAAACTGTCTTAGAGATTGTCATCGATAAGTTATATACCTGTCTGTCTTAGTCCGTTTGTCTTCATGTGAACTCACAGACTCATACTTTGCTGCATTTTGACAAGTTGCTGGAAACTGAATCAACACCTCATGTAGAAGAAAATGCAAGAGAGAAGACTACCGTCTGCAACAGTTTGGAAGCCATATTGACTGCTAATCATTAGTGTATTACTTCCATGGTACATTTATCAATTGCTTTGGTTGAAGTTCAAAATGCTTCTGGAAACTTTCCACTAAGTGCTACCATTGTTGCATTCGGCTAGTCAAACCAGTTTTATAAGTGAATCGTGTTACCAGCATTTGGGTTTGGTGCGACAGTGTTTATCTCTTGTTGTTCAAGGTTATTCAATGATCAGCATTAGTTTATCAAATGATGTCACTTTCTGCTGCATGCAACCAATTGGTCAGTCCAATCACAAGTTTAATTTGGCGGCATTTTCCCACCAAGACTATTAGGGTTCAATCCCCGGCAGGGTCGGGCCCTGGACTTTACAATTTGAGAATCGTCGCTCGTTGGCGGATTCTTTCGAGGATCTCTTGTTTCCCTGTCATTCTCATTCCGGCACCTCTCAATTCTAGGATCTACTCTCATGTCATCCTCCGGGGCGAGCAGATGCCTTTGGGCAACCAGTCGTAAATCTGCAGTTCGGTGAACGACACCCTGACCGTCGAGAATACTCGTGATACAATATTTGTAATTTATCTACATTCATGTACGTGTTTGTAGTTAGGTAAAGAAGGAATAGAAGTACTAGGAATTTTGATCCACCCCTAAGAACATTACATCCTACAATGGAGGCTTTTGTTGAAAATATAAAACGATATCATCTCCAAGTCATACACTGGTATTCAGCTGAAGATACGAATCCTCATGTTATCGACCCTACAATCTACGGTTTGGCAAGATAAGCACAATGAAGAGCTTGAGACCTGTTGCATTGCCTGAAGAGATTGCAATTGCTCCAGCAGAGGGTCTGAACGTTAACAAAGGCAACTGTAATTTAGAGAAATCTTGCTTTTCCACAAAATGTACTTGCGCCGGAAAATTGCCGTTTACAAAATTTTGTTAGTGCTATGGCAAAGAGAGTTTCATTCTGCATTCAAGAAAGTTAAATGAATTGAATCAAGATTAAGATACATCATTCTAATACTACGATATCTGTATTATATTTAAACATAAGAATGTTTTACTGTCTTTTACACTCTTTTAAAACGTAACATAGTCTTCATATTAGTAAATAATTTACACTTAAAACAACTAAATTACAATGACAACAAATTATCACAACCAATTCAATAGTTTAAAAGTAACTGAAGTGTATGTGATATTTATTTCAATAAGTGAATGAGGGGAAGAAAATAGTCATAATTAGCGACAAAATTTTAATTTTAGGTAAAATGTTTTATTAAAATTATGATTTACAAGAGATCATATAAGAAACGAGATCATGTAATGATAGGGTACATTATTTTATAAATTTAAGTCGAATGAGAGGAAAATTTATTAAATTGTAACATAAATGTATTTCGTTGAAATAAAAATGATTATGTTTTTAAAAACGTATGCAAAAAACTGTATTTGTGAAATATTTTACGAAATTTATTTTACCTCACTACGAAAATTACTACCAAAAAAATTTATTTTGCCATAATTTTATCAAAATAGATAATATTGCACCAGGCAGATTCGAAACCAGCGGAAAAAACTGAGAAGGAATCAGTCAAAATCTTTGTTCTCCATTATTTCCAGGTAAAATGGTTTAGCAATAAGTCTTATTTTGCCCATTAGTTACACGAATACATTAGCAGGTGATAAAGTCGGTCATGTTGAAATTTACGTGATCAAGATCAAAGTCTTCACTGATGGCAACGAATCAGTGTTTACATTGTTTGGTACTTTGTTGCTGCTGCATAACAGTCACGATTTCCTCAAATAACGGTATAAATGTAAAGAAATTAGACATTCAGTGGACTCAGATACGTCATTTAAGTTGATGTGTAATATAAATTGAGTTTTACAGTTTTCAGATTAGATCATGTTGCTATAAACTCTCTAAGGGCATCCTAATTCCTGCTGATGTTTGGTTATTGTCTTCTTAAACAATATTTTGCTACAAGACATGAACAAATATCCTGAATTTTTTCCATCAACACGGATCAAGATGTTTGTAGTTCAGTGTCAGAATGACCACTTGGCAGCGTACAACCACTAGGAGCTCTTATATCCTTACCCAGATGTTATGTTTCACCGATATAATAAATACAACATTGTTATATAACACCTTTATTAAGCCGAATGTAGGTATATGTGACTTCGTAATTTTCTCAGGCGAACACTTGCACAATGCCACAATGCCACCGACATTGTATATTATGTGACTTAAATGCTGTTTCTCAAAAGCACACAAACTCTTAGGTTATTGCTCAGAAAGTGTAGAGCAAACATTTTTGCTTACGTTTTCTACACCAGGTTACCAACTGCAACTCGAATTGTATATTAATAAATTCAAAACTCAATTGATCACAACTTATTTGCTGTGAATTTTCCTCAGCTAAACATTTTATTTTTAAATTTAATTTGTAACCCACATGAACATCCACTACAACAACCATAGCATCATTATGAACAAGTAAATTACATTTACTCTTAAAATAATACCGTATCATACTATACATAAAACCCTTCGACAGGTAGGATTCCATAAGACCTGGCATTTATACCTTGTTAAGATTATATTTACGTTCTTAAAGTTATACATTTATTATGATACATAGTTTTACATTCAAATACAGTTTCTAGGCATTTGCAAGACCAAGTAATATAATTAATAAGAAAATTTGAACTCACAGTACTCATCTTCAAAAATATATTTTATGAACAACTAACTCACAAAGGTCTCGATTAACCACCTGTATACATGATCAATATCCGCCATCTGATTGTACCGTCACTCTAATACACCAACATCTTGATTCACACTCATCGAAATTCACTGTCACCTGGATTCACCATTGCTTAAAAGAAACATTATAAGACACATTCTCAACATAACTCATATCTCAATTCACTATCGGATATTAGCATCATATGGTTTCTGCAATTTAGATTCACTATTATACGAACTTACAGCATAGATTCATAATCTGGTTTCGTCAATATCTGGATTCATTATCTATGTGTGTGTGTATAGTGTATATAGTGGTGGTACTGGATCGGGACACTCTTTTTTGTAGATAAAAGTTTACCTCTTTACAAAAAAGAAACCTCGGCAGTAGCGTGCGGAGGCAACCTCTCCTTCTTATCTCAGGGGGTAGGATTCGACACGTGTGGTAGGTTCACTATTAATAATGTGGCCAGCGTTCTCGGTGAAGTCGGTTTATTATCTGCACTTTTTCTTCTGACAAATACGATTACAAGATCACGTTGCCCGATGCCAGCACCCTCTTGATGCAGCAATGTTCAAAACCACCCCCTCTACATGTCTCCACGACGCCCCTCCGGCAACATCATACCATGCCAAAAGCCACTAAAAGAATAGGGCGAACAGCGATCTCGACGAACGTAGCTCAACGAGATTGCCGCGCACGAGAACGCTGACATTTTGTTAACATATTCAGTCAAAAATGTAAGTTAATTTGGTTTTAACATAATGATTCCTGGTAACATGAACTTAATTTTAATTACAATATTTTACTTTAAAAAACATAAAGCAATTTAAAATCAAATAAATTTTCAATTGCGCCAATGGAAGACAGAAATTGGTGAGGGGGTAGTTGTGATGCATCCCCGTCGCTAGGATGCGGTGCCCAACCCACATTCCTGAGGCACTGCCATCCCCTTGGCGTAGTGACGCTTTGTCGCGGCTCTAATTACCACACTAGCAGAAACTGTCATAACATTACTAAAAGTAGAATTACAAGTAACAGAGAGAAGATACAGCAAGAAGTTTTCTACATAAAATCCTGGAAATTACGAGAGCTTTAATTTGACACCCAACATGCTAGGGCTGTGATAAATTAGTATTCATGAGAAGCTATCAAAACAATAAATTATGCTTTATAAAAACAATTAAAATTAAACAACTTGATAAAATAACATTTAGAGATGTTCTTGAGTGGTTGGTTTCATAATTACACAACCAATCACTACTATTAACATTAAAGTATTATCTCAATGTTAACTGTACATATAAGGCACAAAAATGTATAATATATAATACAGAGGGTATTATTAATTTCAGTTCACCATTGACGTCTTTTCAGCATTAACCTTTCTGTTATTTGAATCAATAGTCGGTAGTGGCAATGATGAATTTCACCAAACCTTGTTGTACACTTTAATTTGGACAGAAGGGCACATATGTTGCTTATATTTAAAAAATACACTAAACTCTCACACTGCTGGGTAAGCCAGGCCTTGCCAAATGGACGTCGTTGCACTGTGGGAGGACGGCTAAATAAACACTTTGCAGCAGGCATCCTTGGTTTTGCCCTAACACACTGGCAGCTTTTAGTTGGAGAACCAGCATACTGGCTGTGTTGTGCCCTCCGTCATATAATAGCTAGACTGCTATCAAAATTCGTTAAATCATAAAAAATTAATGTATGGGCTGATATAGCAAAGCACTTCACAATACAGATGTGTGTTTGTGTGTGTGTGTGTACGAATGCACCATCATCTGGATTACTGTAACGGTAACTTTTTAATTTATAACATATAGATTTATAATCTGGATTCGCTATTTAAATTCACCAACTCTATTCGCTAATTTATTCTACTTCTAAAGTTTCTGTCTAGATTCAGGCCTACCAACATCTCGATTCGCTATCTATATTCAACATCTAGGTTTGCCATTTTGATTTCTCAACATCAGGACTATCTGTCAGGATTCACCGTGTCTAATTCGCTTCAGCTAGATACACAATCAAAAATCGCTATCCAGATTCGTTAAAATCTAGATTCATCTTCATTGACTGGATTCAGCAACACCAGGTTACCATCTGGGTGTAACACTATAAGAAATCGCTATTATATGCATTCATTATCATCTGGACTTATTTCAGGATTCCCTGTTCCCTCGCCCCTTCATTCTGGCGCCACTTCTTACTCCGCCCTCACCAGCGCCGAATAAAATTATCTCAGTCTCTGCTGATTTCTAACGTTAATTTGTACTTACATGTGTTCTGAAATGTAATGAAATTATCATAGTGATGCCATAGGCAGAAAATATTGTCTTACTGTGCTTGGACCCTACAAACGGAATTGGCAATGATGAGGAAGGTCTGGTGATGTTTGATATTAATTTCATTATTTAAATGTGTGAAAGTGTTCATTACTCAGTTTTCATTTTCTTTTTTAAACATTGTTTTATTAGTAACGTATTTAATGCTAGGTGTTTTAAGTTACAAAGACTGTGCTTCATGTTGATAAATCAGTGTATGATAAATGTTATTTCAGTATGTAGCAGTCGTATAGAATATGCTGTTTTAAAAGTAACGTTCTACTGTATTATGTAACAAAACACGTCATTTACGTTTTTTATTTACTCAGGCAGTATCTACTACTCCATTTAAGTTAACACTCAGTAACCTTTTGATAATGAAATGCATTACACCATTTTAAGTCTCTACCATAGAATTTTTAGTACACAGAAAATCAGTTATTTTATTTTCCACTAAAATCAGTAAAATCTCATGTGGTAGGTTTTGAAACTGTACAACTCATATTCTTACCTGCTATTAAGGACCAAGAAATCGATAATTTTTGCGAGTTGTTTTTCGAAGAGCGCCAGTCTTATCCAAAGGTACCTTGGAGTGGGCGACGTAGCAGGCGTGTTGCTTTTCCCGGAGTTCTTAGCAGTCAGACGTACAATACTGTCACCACTAAGCGACGAAGGCCTTTTAAACAGTTGAACAAGAATGGTTAGATAAAAACACAAATAGTAATGTACTGATGCTAACAATTTCTCTAGTTTATCATTTAAATAACCAGGAATTAATTTTCATTACATACTTATAGTAAAATTATTTTACAAAAGTTACAGTATCTGACCTGTAAAAATTATCAAATATGTTCTACACTCAGGTTGGTTTGATTATTTATTCATTCCTAAGAAACAATTATATTTTTATTCTGATCAATACTTTTTTCATGGAATTGTCGTTTCATTCGTGCTATAAATACATATGATTACTACTTAGAGGATATAAATCACTATTACAAATGATGAATAAAAATAGCACCAATGATTCTATTTCTTTCACGTAAAGTGAATGTTTGAGTGCAAGATTACCGCAAGATACCTACATAACTATTCAACTGCGTATGTTTAGTTGAGTAGTTATGTAATGTTCGCTAACCGTATATACTCATCGGTAGTTAAATTAACTGGATGTTACCAGAATAACTGATCGGCCTACTTTCCTCAAAGTAAGTGCAAATTAACCCTAAAAGTTTTAATCATTTACGTACATCTAGGAACATATATTTATATAATATAGATTATTCTTGTGCTATCTTCTAACGTGGTGGATCTATAACTACAAATATATTTCATATTAAATATTAGAAATATTAAATTTACATCCTATCTCTCCTGCAATTCTGTACACATATGTATTACAAATTATGTGATCGTGTCGTCAAATGTTCCAAATTAACTACGGAACATATCATGACCCAAGAACTTTAAAATCATGTTATCTAACTTATTTATAAATGTGTACAGAGTCTGAAGAAACATTGAAAAATGGTCCTCAGATGCTTCATTACTTTGAAAATAATCGAAGGACAAAAGCTTTTAAGAGCTGTAAACAGTAAGAATAAAACGCATAAAACTCAAGTCGCTGTATTTGATACTATAAGTTCCTGTGGAGTTCGATAAAATTATGTTTAATGGCTCTTTTAGATATCTCGTGTGACAAACTTGTTTCCGATTCCGCCACTGTATAATAAATTGTTAACACAGCGTGAACAAAATACATACAAGTCGTGTCACTTTACTTCGAACTATATGTGTACTGAGTTTGGTGAAATTCTGAAAAATAAAAATGGTTATTCAGTTAACTCATGTCATCTAAAATAATTCATTTGTCACTATTAAAGAATATGAGAACGGCATTTACAACAAATGCAGGTAAAATTAATTTACTAAGTACCATTCGAGAAACATTATTCCTTAGATATCTCCTGTAATCATAATGTTGCGTGCCATGTACCTGGAGGCCGGTGGTCGGCGGCTGTTTCGTAACACTTTGTGGACTGGCCCCTGGCTGATAGGCTGGGTGGCTACGTGATGGAAGTCACGCCGAAGCTACGTCATAAATACCCATCCCAACTGTGCCTTAACCCTACGAGGGCGGCCTACGTGATTCAAGTCACATCCGAAACATGATGAAATGTCTATGTTTAGACGCATGTAATTCGGGGAACCCATGGAGTTTGGCCGGAGTATAAAAGCGTTCAATCGGCACATTTGGAGAGAGTTCGCTATTGGTCGTGCTAGAGGAAGGTGCTATGCTTGTGGAGAGAGACTGGTGAAGACATCTTGGTGACGTCAGAGTCTACTGTGAGGCAACAGGTGGCTTCCTTCGGAGCAGTGTTGGGCGAACCAAGAGGACTGCTGCGGCGGGCTGACAAGCGAAGAGGAGTTGCGCGACGGGAGTCGAACCGAAGACCTCAAGAGTTAAAACAGCTGTGCACTCGGGGTGCTTCGCAGCTCACGGCGATTCATCACCACTGTGGACTATTAAGGTTGTACACTGTCACTATTTGAGAGACTGTTGATTGGATGTATGACTGAACTTTTATTGTGATTTGTAGTCTTTGGTTAATGGTAAATATTCTTGTACTTTAATTGTCAAAGTTAATTAACGTGTCTGTGACACAGGAGTAATTGTGTGCCTAACTAAATGTGTTGTGAGAGTTATAGTTGATTACTGTTTTGTGTATTTCGTAGCTTTGTGAGCTAATAAATTCTGTACTTAATTTAACTCTTTTATTTCTAATTATATGTCCCAAAAAAAAATCATGGGAATTGCCCACATATAATGTTTTTGTCTTAAACTTGTAACAATAATATGGTCGCATGGCCGGCATTTAAAAAATACGAACAGAGCATGGACAAAAACATTAAAGCTTAGTCACCTGGTAAAGTTCTATATTCTCCATAAAACAGCAATATGTTTTAACCCTTATTTTAATTGCAACTAAAATTTTGCTATATTAGGGCATTATGGGTTATGTTTTCACATTCAATAAACGTTTCATCTCCCCAAAGAACTAGTCTTTGTTTATTTTGATGTAAATCTAAATGTTTTGTCTACCATAAGGTTTTTAGAAATTATTTTCAGTAAAACATTAGCATTTTGGGATACGGCATAATGCGATTTCCTGGACGATATAATGTATTCCGAGCATGACAAAACTTGTGTAATCAAACTACATTTGAATAGTCTAAATGTTTTTAATTTTAATACGGAATGAGGAAAAATACGAATGTCATGTTAACTTTACGAGTAAAATATATAGCCTATGCACCAATTTGGATGAAATTCGGAAAAGTATTTCCCTAAATTTGCTAAGAACATATAAATTAATAAATATACATATGTGGCCACATCTTTATAAACATATGACGGACGAAGTACACAGAAGTTTAGTCAGGTTTGTAAGTTATAAATGTGTACCCAGTTTAATAAAATTCTAGGAAAAATTTTCTGAGATATATTATTATGATAAACATGAAAAAATACTACCGTTTTCAAAATATGACCGTAAGATGAACGAAATACACAAAAATAAAGACAGCTAAGTAATATATGTATACACAATTAGAAGAAATTCGGAAAATTGTTTCCTGAGATATGTTACATTATGCCAGAAATAGATACATGGCAGCCGTTATGAAAATACGAACACTGGATAAACAAAATACACAAAAGTCATAGCAGGGTACTAAATAATATGCGCGTACTAAGTTTAATAAAAGTAGAAAGAATTATTTCCTTACAGGACCAAATTATGCTAAACAGAACAATTATTGCGTTTGAAAATATGAATATAAAGTAGGCCTAATCGAAAAACATGAAAGTCAAGTCTACTTACCGAACAGTAAATGTGTACCAAGAACAGTAAATATTGGAAAAATATTTCCTCAGGTATGTGAAACTATGCCAAAAAAATACAAAATTGCCGTATTTATGAAAATATAAACACAGGATGAGCAAAATATACAACTGTCATGTCAGCTAACTAAGTAATATGTACATGTATTAATTTAATGGCATTCAATCAAATATTTTGTGGACATGCTGTATTCTGCTAAAAATAGAAATGTGGCAGCCATTATTAAAACACATACACATGATGAACCATATACACAAAAGTAAAGTCCGCTTGCTAAGTAGAATATCCGTACTAAGTTTAATGAAATTCGGAAAAATAGTTCTTGAGAGGTCGTGTACTGATAAAAATATAAAAATGTTGGCCATTACGAAAATATGAAGACAGGATAAACGAAATACACAAAAGTCAAGTTGGCTTATGTGTACCAAGTTTGATGAAATTCGGGAAAATCATGTCCTGAGATGTGTGATATTATGCTAAACATTTAAATATTGTCACCCTTGTGAAAATATGAACATAGGATGGACGAAATACACATAAGTAAAATCAGCTTAGCATGTAGCATATGTGTTCTAAGTAACATGAGTTTCAGAAAAAATATTTAATGAGCTAATTCATATTATGCTAAATAAATAAACATGGCAACCAATAAGATAATGTACATATAATATGAAAGAAATATGCATAAATCAAGTCGTATTTATGTGTAGTATATGAGTCAAGTTAGACAAAATTCTGAAAATTGTTCCCTCAGATATATTATATTATGCTAAAAATATAAACATAACAGCCATTTCGAAAATATGAAACAAGTATCATCGAAATACACAAAAGTAAATGTAGCTTAGCATGTGGTATATGTATACTGATTTTGATGAAATTTCATCAAATACTTCCTCATATATGATATATGATGATCAAAATATAAATATGGCTTCTATTTTGAAAGGATGTATACTGCATGAGCAAAATGCTTAAACTCAATTAATCTTAATACCCAGAAAACACAGAAAGTATGGGCCGGAGCGGGCTGCTAAAGGCATTCCTGAATGCCAGATGCCGGTCCCGTATATTTTTGCTCGTAACGGGCCAGTGTATTTTTGGATCAGCGGCTGACAGTCAGCCATCATGTCATAAAGACATCGGACCGCTACCAGCAAGGTGTCAAATATATGTTGTTAGGAAAAAATGGAGGGCCAGTGTGTCATGAAGACAGCAGGCCGGCGATAGCTGAGTGTCAGTAAGACAATGGGCCGGTGATGGCTGAGTGTCAAAAAATAGCAGGCGAGTGACGGCTGAGTGTCAGATAAGAAGACAGCAGGCCAATGGCAGACGAGTATCGAAAGACAGTGGGCCGATGACGACTGGTTGTCGAAGAGACAGTGGGCTGGTGACAGATGAGTGTCGAAAAGACAGCCTGCTGGTGACGGCTGAGTTGTAGAAAAAACGAGCTGGTGATGATGGCCGAGTGTCGCAAAGATGGAGTGCAGGCGATGGCCAAACATCGAGATAAAAACAGTTCTTAAACGTTTAACGTACTCTTTAAGAAGGTTTCATCTTGTATTTCATGCATGTTACTGCATATTTTTTGTAATTATGCTGCATTAACTTCGCTCTTTCTGAACGGAATGCTTTGGACTCTTAATTGATGATTCTTAGATTTCGTAGTCTGTCATACTTACCGCATCGACATGCCACCTTCTTGAAATCTACATGTGATAGTTGTACACACATCAACAAGTAACTGTTCCTAGCATCGGGAAGATATCATGAATTTGCAGACAGGGTGCGTATTCTGGAATTATTTTTTGTTAATTATTATTTTATTAAACACATAACCCCTGAACTAGTACCAAATGCCACAAATATAGCAGGAAATGAACCGTTTATGTCATAACAACATATTTTTAGAAACAAGCACTAACCCTTACATTCAGATAGAATATCAATGTTGTTACAATGTTTCTAATGTATACCTTTACAATATACTTCCAAAAGACAGCAAGTTTGTATCTTTTCCGCGACAGACAACAACTGGCTGAAAAAAGAACACTGTGCCGTTAACGGCCTGGTCTCTTCTTGCCAATATATTATATTATGTTCTTGAAAAGAGAGTGGGCCGGTATCTTTTTCGCGAAAGATTACAGCAATCTGAAAAGTAACTGCATTTTCAATATCCCGATGTCTCCATGGCAATATATTTTACGTGTCCTTAAATTGACAGTGGGCCAGTATTTTTTTTTTGCGATAATTATCCGCTGCTTGAAAAAGGACTCAAAGCCATTAGTTGTTTCGTATCTTTTTGCCAATGGTAGAGTATCTGCTCCACACCCAGAGATTTTCTTTCGATGTGTGGTTCCAATACGGTTGAAACCCATTTTAAAATAAATACGCGTCAGTGGATTTAAAATTTATCTAGTTTTAAAGGCATTCAAGTGATTTTAAACTTCATGTACACAATTTGTCACTGTTATGACACACTTTTGGCTTCCTTGTTAGATGCCATGCAATTGTCGCATAGAACGTTCCAAACTCTGCTGCTGCAATGTGATTGTTATGTTACGAAAGCCGGTATGGGGCCTGGGACAGAAAATAGGACCGGTTCTATTACTAAACCTGGTATGAAAACCGACAAGCCAGGCAAATAAAAGCCATGACGTCTGCCATACCGGCCGGTATTGCACCTGGTATGACAGACTTTGTACAGACTATAGTGTGGAATCTGGTACAGTGTGACATCGTCTTTAGCAGTGCGCAGTACCCCTAATTTCCCTATGACGGCAGTGACACGACATGAAAGAGAACTCTACGAGACATCAAAGTGCTCTGGAGCTAAACCGACCCATGCATTATGCAAAGACTCCGTCAAATAAACCAAGATCGTTATGAACAGATCCGCGATGTGTACATTACACTCTTAAGCTCTTAACCCCAGCTGTAGCTTTTACCGAATTCATTAACTGACAGTACACTATTGACATGGTGTTCTGTGGAAACAGAACATACGTACATGAATGTGTGTGTGGCCTCAAATGAACTCGTTGAGATAAAATGTGCTAAATTCCTTTTTATTTCCTCCATCCTTTGCTCCATGGAATATTATTCAGACCTAGGGAAGGCCTTACAGGTTTTAAGATAATATAGTAGCTATGCGTTTTGAGACACTTTGACTACGTCTCATGCTGGTAAACTGGCCCAAATAAAATGCAGCATGCATGTCGCCCGATGCGTAAAATCTGCTAGATCACTTGTAAACTCCTAAGCTAGTGTAGGGGACGTTGCTGTGTCTTCTTACCTGCAAGATTTCTCGTTTTAGATGATAACCTTGGTATTCGGCCAGTGTGCATTACGACCTACCTGCACAGAAAAAACTGTTTTGTAGTGTCTACAAAATACTTTGTCAATTTAGTCCCTACCAAATATTTTTGTGGTAAACACAAAATATATTGCAGTTTTCAATAAATTGTTTGTTGGTGATTACAAATAATAAACAGTCCAACAAAAAGTTTTGTGGTCACTGCAAAACTTTTGGTGTTCACCACAAAAATGTTTGGTAGGGACTAAATTGACACCCTGAGACCACGTTGGAGTGACGCCACAGTTTGCAAGTTGTGATTGGCTCCCTACTATTTCTGAGCCTGGTGGCGCCTTTACGGCGGAAGACTGCGAGAACTATATGTGATTTCAGTCAATGCTGATGGCAGCGAAATGGCTAAAATTAATTTTAAAATTACAAACAATAACCCTGACGAATTTTCAAAGAATCACTTGGAGACTAAGAAGAAGTTGTCAGAAAAAAAAAGACGCTCACAAAACCCCACCAAGAGACCTAAAAGAAAAAATTTACTTTTCAGGAGAATATTCTCATTATGGCAGATTTTTTCCGACCTCAAACCTGAATCCCGATAAATTTGAAAAGAAATGTGAGCTTTTAAAAGCAATCCTTTGTGACGTCAACAAAATACTTTATATTCAGTCGTCTATCACTGAAAAAATAATTGTATCATTTGGAAACTTGAAAGAGTAATGAGTTTGACTTCTTATTTTTGGAAAATTTGTCACATGAGAGCGAAACACCATGTTATAAAACAGTGGAATCTGTTTTATGTTCCACGTTCTATGACAATCAAGCAACTAAGTATTGAAGAGAATACAAGCTTAATGCAATTGCACAATTAGAACAAGAGCATGGACTACCAGTAGACTCTATGTTCTGAAGGACGTTTTATTGATATGAAGCTCCCCTTTCTTGCAGCAACACCTGATTGTCTCGTTGGTAGTGATGCTGTTGTTGAAATCAAATGTCCAGCATCTGCCAAAACAATGATTTTGGAGTCTGCAGTTACAAGAAAGAAAATTACTTTTTGTGAGATGAAAGAATGGAAAATGCACCTCAAGATGAACCACACAGGCATGTATTAAGGTCAAGGTCAACTCCACATCACAGGTCGCCAACTTTTTTTTCTTTTGGACTCCTAAACAATTTCGAGAGACGAAATTTTCCTGAAAATATCTAATGGAAAACAAATTAAAAAATGAATATTGGCAGAGTACATGGGAAATTTGCCCATGAGAGAAAATGTGTGTGATGAAGAACAATGTTTGTGATATGTATACTAGCTGGAGCTGTTCCAACTGTATTTAATCAGTGACTTAGAAATTTCTTCTCGACGGGAATTACGATGATTAAATTTTCTACTCTAATATGAAGAGTTAAACAGCTGTTCAGCAGAACAGTAATGCCGTGAATGGATGTTGACATTTTATGAGAGGAAAAGAAGATGATATCTTCTTCTTACAGAAAACTCGTATCGCTTGAACTGCTTGTGTGCAAAATGGAGAAAACTAGACTATATTTTAATGGTGTTGCTTAAATATATTCGTAAACAATGCTAGTAAAGCTAACAGTAATTTTCACAGTCAACATCCTTTATTGTGTAGTATTATAACTTATGTCTTTAAATTTCACGTAAAATATTAAATTTAAAAATAAGAAAATTAAAAATGTTACTGTTTTCAAAGTTAACCTTAAAATTGGTGCAACGCAAACCGTTGGACTTCTTTAGCAGAGAATATTGTTGGCTACTATCACTAAACGGAAATTGTGTGACTACCTTACACAATCATGTAAATTAGTGACTTATTAAAAAGTTATATGAAAATTTAAAGATGTCACTAAACTTAACTTAAATTTCTGTAACACATGTTTTCGTAATATTAGTAGCAAATTCGTTGCGACGTTGCTAGAATTATTATACCATAGAAGCGCAATATTTGTTTGTATCTGTGTTAGCAACAATTTGCCAGTAATATTGTTGCGTTCTTTGTACAAATATAATTTATAAAAGTAAATTAAAACACAGAGAATTTTTGAAAACATCACTACTTAATCCATTTAAAGCATTGTAATTGTTTTGTCGGAATTACATGTTTTCTCATATGCGTATTTGGGTCAATGGTTTCTTTGGGGTGGTATTTGCAACGAAACATCTTTTGTGTACGTCATGACAAACACGTATTATATATTTAAAATTTACATAATCAATTCTGTGCAGATATACCGAGAGAGAAGTATGTTATAATCGGATCGCTATTCAAGCCCACGCTCAGATTGTAATATTCTCCAGCTCCTACTAGGCACGAAACGAATACCCATTCACGGAATTCTTCAATAAAGGCATCCAAATATAATAGTTTCCTCTTTATTTCGTCCGCTGACAGTCCCCCCCCCCTCATTCCGTTTCTATCACCAAAAACAAAAATGTTCCTCGCCTACTATATTTTTCTCTGCATTGAACATTAAAACAAACACAACTGCTGGACACGTATAAATTTAACATACAGTATCACTGGTAGGACATTTTATAAGTATACCGTTAAAATATTCAAGTCGACAGACTGAATAGTTTTCTATTTCTTATGTGTTTGGTTTGATGGTCGCGCGAACTTGTACGTAAACACCCCGGGCTAGAACGCTGCACATAATGTCAAGGTAGTGAACCATGCGAGCGAAGGAAAGCAAGGCAGGATGCTAAGAACTGTCAACCAGTTGTGTGTCTCATGTTACAGCTGAACAGAGGGTGGGGAAACTGCTGGTCTAGAGGGGGGGGGGCGTGAAGGGAGAGCATGTGATGAGAAAGTGGAAGGGGGAACAGTTGCGGATTTTCTCCGCACAGCCGTTCATCTTACGGACAACAGTTGGCAAAGAAAAGCCCAAATCTGCTCCAGGCAGTGGCGCCCCTAATATAGGCAATAGCTGACTGCTTTCCTAGTTCCTGTTCTAATGCAAAGTTTTTTTTACCGCTTTTATGACCTAGTTGCCAATGAGGCTTAGTTCCAAAAATGTCAATATGACGTAAATAAACCCCAAAACTCGTCATAACTCAGCAGGTGTGTTTAGGTAATTGACCATTTGAGGCATACCATTTCTTTAATTTCCTGCAAATATCAGGTTAATTCAATAAGTTACTCTTAATCTAAGGAACGATTTGCACAGTAGACGATGCATAGATGTTTTGTTGTTGTATAACGATTCCAAAGTCTAATGGTAGGGATATCGTTCATTTAGGAAAAACTAGTACCCGTTAACAACAATGTTTTAAATAGGTACCCCTTTTCTTCGTCTGTGTTTATTTATAAGTCTTCATGATGGAAATAGTTTTCACATGTACTGATGTGGAAAGTATTAGCACCTTGGTGACTCGCTGTGTATTTGTCGCCGGCTCCTGCTATGAGCTTATTTTATTTCTTATGTTTGGCGTAAATATTATTCCCATTGTTACAAATAAAGTTGTAGAGATGTACCAGTGGACAAATGATAATCATAATGCATGTCACATTAACTGGGAATATATTTACTGGTTGCAATTGAGGAGCAAACTTTCAAAACTAGACATGTCCACAAGTCCACCTTGTCTAGCTGTAGAAAAAAAGTAAATAAACATGATATATTATAGCTCTAAATGAGAATAAACATACCCATTTCAATAAGACACGTGTTTTTTATGGAGCCTGAGTTCATACTCGTATGTAACACATCATGTTTATTTAGAAGGGCATTTTAATTATCTTCGGGATTTTGAACATGTCTGGTTTTGAATGTTTGCTCCTCATTCTTGGAATTTCCTATCTTCATATACTTTGTAACATAGCATTTGTCGAATGTTACAGATGAGTATACATTTCAATTTATTTATGAATTAACCTAGGTATTTACTGTTCTATGACCATAGTTACCAAGACAGGAAGAATGTGAGCTTTAAACGTCTATGTATTGAATGCATAAGGTATTGTGTTTTTGAACTTTAATGACTTCTACTCCTATTACATCTATGCCAGAAATATTTTATTTTGTATCGCGAATTACAACCTGATCTGATCATATTAGCGAACAAACCCGGGGTCAGCTACGAGGAAAGTGTTGACTGGAATTTGTGTTACGACGTTAAAAACAAAATAAGTAGTTTGTTGAAGAACGATCGAGAAAATTTTATGGAAAAAAGAACTTTCCCGTCCATGGTGCAGAACAGACGTGTAGTCAAGAAGACCTGAGGATTTCTTCGACGAGACGCTGAATGTTTACTACGCGTCGTAAGAAAGGTCACATTTTGCTTCTACGACTACTACCAGGAGAAATACGTTTCAAATTATCCACGATGTCAACGCCGAAGAATGATATTCAAGGGAATTATAAAAATGCCACTGGTCGGCGGGTTTTCTCGGGGATCTCCCGTTTCCTCGCCCATTCATAGAAGAGCATGTGGTTCAGGCCATTTCATAGTCCACTTCGTGTTCGTTGCTGTCCTGGGTCTCCGAGGTCTTTAGTTCGACGGGTCCACCATTCGATGAACGAGGGGAACGAAAGCTTCATCCAAGGACGAAGAGGTCGCGATCGTCTTACAAGAACCAAGAGTACGTGGTCGTCATTCAAGGACGAGAAGCATGTGGTCGAATTAATATTGAGGGACGATCTAGAGGCAACTATCCCGACCTATTACAAGACATCCTTGGTAAGACCCACCCAAACTACGCCGTCGTGTCAAGTTTAGTTCTTCGCCAAGAGCTGGAACAAAATCTAGTAAATTTCGATAAATTCCCAAAAATTTATTTATTATGCAGAACAGTTTTATTCTTCTTCTTATATCTCAACGGGTGTAATGTTCTTCAAAATGAACTAAAACCTAAGATCGACCCCGAGATTTCTTAACCTGAGCTAGCAAAGAATTTAAAGAATCTTATATGCTGTTCCGGGAACAAACAGGATTTTGGAAACGTCTAGAACTCAGATAATTACGTAGAACCGGGTTTGCAAGATAAGTGAAGGTCAGGTTCGTACCCGAATTTATCACCTTGGTCACGGTAAAAACACATAATCTGAAATTCCATACACTATCATAACTTCTGTTAATTTTATTATCTAGTAAGATGACTTTTCTGTAGAAGTCATTATTTTTCCTATTGTGTAAACTCTGTTTAAATATATTTTCTTATGACCTCTACAGGCGTTTCGTTTCCATTTGGTCAGTAGCTCTAGCAATAGAAATATTGGTAGGTTTTCGAATTTGTCTCATCCTTTGGTAAAGTGAAAGAAAAGTTTCACAGAGTAAATATAATGTTACAACTTTTGGTTCCAATCCCATCAAAAGTAATAGATTTTGTAAAATCGATGCTCCTTCCGTTTATCTTCTTCGGATTGTGTAAATTATCTCATATTAAGAACTCGATATCGAAATGAAATGTATTTCCAGAAGAAATTTGCGACACAGGCATTATGCTGATTTATTTCCTGCTGTTATTCTTCTGCCTACCCATTTTAGGATGTTACCGATCACATGATGCATTTTTGTTTCATGCATTGCAGTACGAAGAAGTTGGTTTCCTGATATTGTAAAGGGCTTCATAATGATGTAAGTAATTCCTGTAAGACGAATTTGGTGACTAATTGGTTTACATAACCGGATGGTGAATTTTAACACATTGTATGCCTATTTCAAAAGTTAAAATCAACGAGTTTAATAATCTATCTAACAAATAAAAGGAACGCATGAATTATTAAAAATAATCTTGAGATGTTCACTTCACATAAATGTTAAAAATTTTTTTTTGTTGTCGTACTTGCCAATTTTATACAGCTGCTTATTACGTTTTCCTCCCCCATCTAATATCTACGTAGGGCAGTAGTGTTGACACACAGTAGGATATTTGAATGAAGAAACCAATTCATGAGAAAAGCTAGACTTTTCCAAAATTGCTGCATATAAGAACACATTACCTGGCAGACTATTTCTCATCAACGTGCTATACGAGCCAGGTGCGGGATGTGGTCTACACATCATGGTATCAGATGATGGTGATGTTCAGCCTTAACTGTCATATGCTCCTCTCCTGAAAGATGATTTATCAAAATTTTCCGCCATTGTATAATCCGTGGTATTTTACGAAACACTTTGCACTCACGAGTAGGCCAGCCATTTTTTAGTACGGGATGTGCACATCATAATATCAACACCAAGAAACAGTCATGAGAGACAATATTATTGATACTGTGTTTTGTAAATTAACTTAGCACGTTTACATTACATGTCATGAGTAAAAGTAACACATTTCTAACATAACTTCTGATAGATCTGAATTGGGGATTCATTTAAAAACCGTTGTTTTTGGTAGTAACTTTATTGTTATTACTTAATGTCGTCCAACCGCTTACTCGAATTCACCAGAAGCTTACCCAAGTTCAAAAAAGGTCAAGGGAAAAGCTGCATATATCTCGAGTTCTACAATAACTTGTCAGCTCCATTATCACCAATACTTGGGTTAGAAGTCGTCACGCACTACTCGTTGGTAAATTAGATTATATGTTAAAAGTTTTAATTTGGTCCCACTAACTAACCTCTATATATATATATACACACAACAAAAAATAGGCATGTTCAGCATTGATTACCTTATTTTTTAGTTAATTGATTTGCGAATGGGGAAAATGTTATCTGTTTAAGCTTAATTCACCAGGTAAGAAAAATGTAATAAAATATTGACCAATCCTTAATCTGAATCAAGAAGTAAGCTTTAAATTGGAAACTCAATGAGAATAAATACAGGAGTCCCGCAGGGAAGTATTTTTGGTAAAATTTTGTTTTTCATTAAAATTAATGATTTGTGCAACATAGATATAAATGATAAACTAATATCTTGTGCAGATAATACTGTGATTCTTTTTTCATTTGATACATGGACATCAGTTTTTAATATAGTTAATGAAGAGTTTAATTGAAGTGAAATCTATGTTAGAAAATAATTTCCTTTCTCTAAATGTAACTAAAACAAAGTGCGTGTCATTTTCTGCAAACAAAATTTGGTCAACCAAAAATTCACTAAGAACTCAAAATACATAACTGCAGTAAATTAAATGCAAACTGTAAATATAACGAACGTCATAGAACGATTAGAGGAAACAAAGTATTTGGGTGTTCAGTTAGATTGTAATTTAAAATGGGATAGGCAAGTTTCATGCTTAACTTAACAAATTCGTAAAACAATATACAAATTTGTTGAACTTAGATCTAGTTTATCAATTAAATATTTAAGAATGGTTTACGTAGAGATTTTTCAATGTATTCTGCTGCATGGCATATTAGCATGGGGATGTATGAGCAAAACGTCAATCAAGCCACTAATTTAGTACAAACTGTGTTTAAGAAGACTTTTAACCATCCATCAAAGAAACTTTTCTTTATTTTGAGAGTATTCTACATCATAAAATTTTATATTAGTCTCATATTATTCAACAAAGGTTACTTGTATAGTATTTACCTCATATGTATCATACTCGACATAGTTAAACAAAAATTTACCAATTACCTAGTTCACAAAACAATTTCTCTAAGATCACCCACATCCTTGCTTTCAAAAATTTTAACAATTTTCCTGAATTTATAGAAAATAGAAATCTAAGCAAATACGTATACTGATCGACGGTTAAATAACTTATGTGATGGTGAGTTGTCATTAATTCTTAAGTAGTAGTTTACTATAGTTAATTATTTGGCATTTTATATATTTTAAATTGTTGAATATTATATGTATCGATCAATTAATATTTTTAAAATTTAATAGTTTTTTTAATTTATAATTTATGCAGCATTCAATTTTTTTTTTCAAATTAATTTGTTATTAATACAATTTTTCTTAAATACATTTCCGATGTTATCGAAAATAATTTGTCTAGTAGCACTCACACATAAGCTTCGCTTATGTGAGTGTGTTATCTTTCAATCTATAAAAATGTATTTATGTAAGTGCTGTAATAGGTACGTGGAAAATTAATAAATAAAAAAATATCTAATAATATTACAATTATTCTATAATACACAGTACCTCTTCACGTCTGTATTTTCAATTTCTTGAACTTTC
This sequence comes from Medauroidea extradentata, assembly GCA_003012365.1. NCBI lineage: Eukaryota > Metazoa > Arthropoda > Insecta > Phasmatodea > Phasmatidae > Medauroidea > Medauroidea extradentata. The sequence continues at coordinate 14,828 of PNEQ01028993.1, read as the reverse complement.
TTAGATATATATGCAGCTGGTTCAAAACATTTCCCCACTTTGTGAAGTAAAGCTGTCGTGGAGCTGGATTTGAACAAGCCTAGAGCTCTTCTTTTCAGTCCTTGAGACAAACATGCTTCAACAGCACCTGAAAAATAAGTTCGCAATTTATTCGGATTTATTCTCCTATATTAACAACTCATTTTAATTTAAAAACACTTAACTATATAGGTAGTATGTTGCAAAAACGTACGGTCAAACTTTCCGGAAACATTTCATATACACAAAGAAAGAAATTATTGAATGGAATGTTTCGTTAGAATGTACGTTATTTCCTAGGGTCACCGCCAGGTGGGCGATGTGACAGAAGGTAATCGTGACTGCATTGCGTCTCTTGAACTCACATGAAATGATGGACTGGGAGCACACAGAAACAGACAGAACCAGCATTACGTAACAAACGTTCTTAAATGAAATGTTCAAAATGACTTCCGTGAGCGAGGATGCATGCATTTATCCTCCGCCGCATGGAATCTCTGATGCGCTGATTTATCCTTGGAGTGTGGCGTATTGTTTCCGGACATATGTCCATGTCACATATTTTCTTTCTTTGTGTGTGTGGACTGTTTTCTGAAAGTTTGGCTGTACCTATTTGTATTATCCTGTATATGTTGAATATATTGAGTCATAAAGAACTACAGCGATACTACAATATGTAACATAGTTCATGAACTACTTCTGTCTGATACTCTACAGATGCATACTGACATCAGAGACTAGAATTTGGTTTCGGCTACAATGAAAATGCTACTCTATCCCGTAAGCCACGACAAACATCTTTACCACGATCAAGAAGTCCTGTAATGTTTTCACGAAGATACCGTTTAAGTAGGATTTTAAAAATAACTAAGGCACTAAGGACACAAGTGGTGTATGTCCGCAGACACTGTTCGCTGTTATCTGGATTAAAATGGTAAAGTATACACAAATTTTAGCATGAATCTAGTTATCACAGAGTAGGTTTGTATGCAAACAACAGTTATTTGTTATTTCTGTGAAAGAGAAATGAAATATTTTCTTGAAAACATGTTTGAAACAAGAATTAAAATTTTGAACTTAACACTACTTGTATTTTGGGTGCCGCAACTGTAAAACCATTTTTTAAAGTAAGCTTTAATGTGAAAAAGAAATATTTGGGAGAATATAGTTTTAGAATTAGGGTAGAAAATTGTAAACACATTACACTAAACATTTATAAAATATATATAGATAAATAATATATGAATATACTAAACAAATATCATTTATTAATTCATTAATTGTTTAAAATTTTCCAATTTCATCGTGTAAGCATTACTAAATTATTCATAAATTAAATGCGTTATTTTGCTGGAACTCAATAATTTTGAGTAAAATTGTGGATGTAAGTTACTGCAACAACGACTTATGTCCCCGATTTCACTCTTAAGTCTTTCAATCTTATCGAAAGAAAAATTTTATAAAATGTATCGGTAACCCGTAAGGCCCTTGTATGCGTGTTTCAGTCCGATTTTTGCAATGGCGTGTGTCTACTATTTAACTGAAGTTCAAAATAATATTGGGGTCCTGGTGGCCGAGGGATCAGACCTCCCGCCTCCCGCCAAGACGATCTGGGTTCGATTTCCGGCGGGGCCGGTTCCCAGATTTTCGCATGTGGGAACCGTGCCGGACGATGCCACTGGTCGGCGGGTTTTCTCGGGGAACTCCCGTTTCCCCGCCCATTCATTCCGGCGCATCACTTTTCACCAATATCTCTTCACTCACTTCAAAATAATATTATAGATTTTTATTTATGATGCAAAACAGTAGTTTAGTTTATCATGCCTTAGCTTAGGGAAAAAGTGTTAGGAACTGAGGAGCCATCACCCAAATTAATACGTATTAGAACGCATGAAATGTTCGAACTTGACCTTGACCGTTGCCCTTTATTTTGCTCTACAGTAATTACGTAGTAAAAACTAGACAAACATTTTAAAAAATATTCCCACTCTCTACAAATTAAAGAAAATCGAAAACAATATTTAAAACTATTAAAAAATTTAAATTGTCTCAAGCAACCATTTATTAAGCCACTTCCAGTGACTACATTGACTACTTATTTCCACTCGACTGACATTTACTAACATTACTAAAGCATCAATCTTAGATATTTGAAGGGACTTGTTAATTATTTAATTTGGAAGTTACTAGATTATGGCAAGCATGGATGTGGCCATTTTAGAGTTATTGTTTGGTTTAAATCACTATAGAATTTCCATTTTGGAAATATTTAATTCATACAAATGCAAATGTCTATACTCTTCGAAACAGGTTTAGTGCACTGCTCATATAAATGACCGACTGCATCCGAGATTTATCACCATAACATGACGACTGGTGTGTTTTTGTTTCATAACGTACTTCTTGCATGACTTCTTCCAACTCTCCCATTTCCTCACATCAACCACATTCTCCGTTTCATAATATAAAAATATTCGTTCCTATTTATGTAACTGGTCATTTGTCGCTTGGTAATTTGCCTGTACACCCCCTTACCCTCCTCATTTAGTTATCCGTCTTTTGGAAATGTTATCGTCTACTCGTCCCTCTCTATACATTTTTATACCGCTTGATTGTCGATAGTACGTCAGCAATTAATTTTTCCTTACCCCATCACACTCGCCTACTTTTCTTTCAATATAGTCATTTCCCTCGTGAAAATACATTTAATTGTCTTAGTGGTAAATTTTTTAGTGTAATTTTTCATAGTCTTCGCCACACCTAACTTTGTTTAATCTGTAAATCCAGGACACGAAAGTAGTTCTGTGGCAATAGAGTTTCGTCAGATGCGAGCCACTGCTGACAGATTGTTGGGACGGGTGGGTGGGGCTTCAGATTCGTTGACGTTGTTGTGATACCGCTGTTTGGGAGGCGATTGTTGTAAAACTGAGACGCTTCCAGCTGAGTCCGTGCTGGTTGTGTGCCAACCCTGCTGGTCTATTAAGACTTGCGACTGCACGCCACTTTGCGATGCATCTTGGTTTAGATAGTGATGTTGTGATATGACCGTCCTCGTTTGCGAGCATCGCTATCTTTTGCGAGTACGCAAAAACTTCGCGACAGCGCACTATCGGCGGCGACAGTTGGCAATGCTTCTGTGGATAAATGTCTCTCTTTAAATAAAATATTCCAAATTTCTGTTTACAGTGACTGAAATTTCTTTTCCCGTGGTTAGTTATCATCTTCGATGGTTGTGCCACCGAACCTAATAATAAGGTAACGGTTAAAATATGCTCCTCTAGATGTAGGTGCAAGTTACATCACAAATTGTAGGCATTATTTAGCAGTGCTGTATACAAGTGAAGTAGTGCCATTGAAGACTTTTTTGAAAGTAATGCATGTTGAAACTGTAATTTGAATTCGGGAAGTAACCTAAATTATTCACATTGTGCTTTTTTTTTTTTTTACAAAGAAAAGTCTCTAAAGTTCATTCCTCCAATGTTGGCCTTTGTGCGAACACTGAAGTGAAGCCATGTACAAAACGAAATAAATAAAAACTGCCGTTATTAACAAATGAAAAGAAGGCATTCAAAAATATTGCGTAAATATATAGCATTTATAAATTTTAAGTTAATATTGTAGAATGTGTGGTTATTTTGTTTTACAATTTACAGTGTTTACGTTTACAAGAGTTACGAGACGGCGTCATTATTAACTATATTTGATTGACTCGATTTTCGCGCAAGTATTACATCTACATGAAAGTTAGTAAATATTCGCTTGAAAAATATTCGCCAAAGTAACGTATTAGTATTACAAAATATTGTTATTATAAAATACTGCTTACTTTGTTAGTTAATTGTCTCGTAATTGAATCGTGTTGGTAAGAACAATTGCACAGGAATGTTGTACTTTATTCATTTTAAACATAAAAGTAAAGCTACAGTAACATATAAATATAGTTTACTGAATAAATAAAACAGAAAAAAATTTTAAAAGTTTAAAAAATAGTTATCTGCAGATGTTGGGGTCAAGTCTACGGCCAAAATAAACAAAATTCGGACACAACGACGCTAACCAATTCTCCATCATGAGAAAATGGGCGAGGTGTCTGTAAAATGGTATACATACAGTTTTTCCGTGTTGTATTTGCTTTTGCTTAAGTTATGTTACGATGGTTTTTTTTTACGGTTTTGGAGTTTCGTATTTTTAAAAAGTAAATTGTGGAACAAAATAGCTAACTCGAATGTCATAGATCGTAATCGACATTTCTTTTACAGAAGTCGTGCAGTTTTTTAAATAATCTGTCGTTTTTATTCGTAAAACTAATTTACGAAGCGTAGATATTTACTTAACATATGAATGGGAATGTTTATACTCCAATAAATTTAATTCCAGTTTTATAAATATGTGAGATTTCGGCAACTCAAAGAAAAAGTCCGCAATTTTGTCTTAGAAATCCACTTTGCGAGTCGTAGCGCGCCCTCGAGACGGTGCGCTAGTTTACGACAGAGTATGCGAATGCTTTGCGATATGTATGCGTCACGTGGACATATTGCAATTTCAAAGGGAGCTTATTGTAATCGCTTCTACCGCAGAGTCTAGTTTAGCGTGTGTAACGATCGCAGAACTACTTTGTGCCGTGGTCATAATAGACCCGCTGGGTGAATTCCGATGTCAGCGACGGATCGGCATACACAGCGACGCGGCACTCTGCGTCAGTCTTGACCGAGAACTCGAACAAAGAAGATGAGCTTTCAGATGTTGAAAGTTGTTGCAGCTTACCACGCTCACAAAAAAACGGAAACTTCAACGCAATCTGGGGGGGGGGGGTTGGGTGCATCCTATTAACGCGCAACGAGATGTAAAAGGGGCATTTGTGACATTGCATTCAAAACTCCGTGAAGATGATCAAAATTTTTTTAACTACTTCCGGATGCCTTCACGTTCATTTGACGAACTCGTCGGGAAAATCAGCGACCATCTAAAGGTTCAAGATCTCTACAGGTTATCCATCTCTCCGACCGAACGAGTGGCAGTGACCTTAAGGTAAGCATACTCAACAGTTTAAGCTAAAAAATAATTCACAATTTGGTACAAATTGTGGTAAAAATTTTAACTAGCCTTAACAACTCAAACCGTGGAACTCAAACAGTTTTGGCCTTTTTGTTACATAAGCGTTACAACATTCTGTCAAAAGTAATCAAATAACATTTGATTTTGGTACATTTGCATACAAAAACGATTCTAATCGGACAATGTTTCCCACGACGACACAGTTGATGGGTCGGGCGAGACTACTGGAGCCGGTGTTGTAGGTGAAGAGTGATAGCCTCCATGTAGGAAGGCGGCGAGCGGGTTGAGAGTTTCATTGGGGTAGAAATATGTGGGGCAATGGGTTGAGGTGCTTGGACCATACTGTGGACCATAGTTGAAAGGTGCATTTGGGAATGGGGGCGGCATAGGGGCCGGTGCTCTATTTTGTTTGATTGACATAAGAAGCTGGAGCACCTGACTGCGAAATATCAGTTTCTGGTATGGATTTAACGTTTTTAGAGAAGGTAGACGTTACGTCAAAAAAGCCCTGTTGTCGTCATCTTCTTTATCCTTCGAATCTTTCAGCAAAAAATTGAGGCTTTCTTTGAACTCAGATTTCTTGGTCCGCTTCTTCCTATTAAAGTTCCCATTCCCGTCCGTTGCTTGTTGAGAAGATTCATTTGTGATACTGTTGGCAAATGACTCGTCTTTTTCTTCATCCTCTTGAGTACCACCTTGTGAATCCCCGTCATCGGCAAAATTACTTTCTGTCAGCCCTTTTAGGACGTGGTCCAGAAAACCCCACTGGTAAAGGTATGTGTATTTAACGGTGTTAGAGGCTCCAGATCCAGATTTATTCTTAGCTATTTTATTCTTGCTTTTGCTGTATGCATCCGTTGCGGTTTTCCATCTCTTCTTGACTGTGGTAACTGAAAGGAATAAAAAGAGATTGATATATCTTTGTACGAATTAACTTTTCACATTTTCAGAAAATAAGTACCTAACAATATTCAACATCTCATGAAATTTCATATCAATTCGCGGACCGAATAAAGTGCGTTTTTTTTTACACAGGTTTGTTAAGTATTTTTGAATATTTTAATTTTGCAATCTGTCTTTCTGTGTATTACAGGTATCTGGCTAGCGGCAACAATTTCACGGATCTGCACTACACTTGTTTAATGGTTGTGAGCACAATTGCGAAAATCGTAGACCAGGTGTGCGACGTCATGTGGAAGACACTCAAGCAGGAATGTATGCCGGAGCCTTGTGTTGAAAAATGGAAAGAGATAAGCATTGAAATTGACAATTCCGCTAATTTTCCTAACTGTGTGGGCGCTACTGATGGTGAACATATTCGCATAGTGAAAACTATCGACAGTGGTTCCCTCTTCCATAACTACAATAAATATTTTTCAACTGTTCTTATGGCCATCTGCAACGCCAATTATTGTTTTACCTATGTTGATATTGGGTCGTTTGGAAGAAACTGTGATTCAAGTGTATTTAAAAGAACAGCAGCTTTTGGAAAAAGGTAGAGAACGGTACTTTACTGTGGCCCCAGCCAGAACCTCTCCCGGGAACCGATCAACCCTCGTTGCCCTTTGTTATTGTGGCAGATGAAGCCTTTGCTTTATCTGACCATTTGATGAGGCCTTATGCCCGAAGAAATTTGAATTACAAGAAAAATATATTTAATTATCGACTATGTTGAGCGAGGAGATATATTGAATGTACCTTTGGGATTTTTAGCAACAACTGGAGTATTTTACATCGTCCCTTGAATGTAAGTCTCGACTTGGCAAAATGTGTTGTTAAAGCAAGCTGTATTTTGCATAATTTTGTGAGAGTAACAAACGGGTTTAACTTTGAACATACCATGTATGTTACGGGTTTTGATGACGTCGAGGACGAACACGCCCCGTTCAGTTGGGCAGGCAACACTGTGCGAGACAAGTTCGCAAAATATTTTGTAGGAACAGGGACTGTGCCGTGGCAGGATTCTAAAATTCACTGAATTCAAAAGGATTATGTTGATAGCAGTGAGCTATGTGTTGCTTGCAGATTAATTCCGATCAAAACGGTGTTAGCAAGATGTTTTGTTTTTGTTATTTCATTTCGAGATATGCTAATCGCATTACTTTGATATCAAACCTGCATAAATTTGTGGGCTATGCTATTCTACACAACAACACAGAAGACATTATACTATGTATATGCTACAAAGAGCTGTTATCTCTTCTTCCAAAACGCCACATAAACATTTTTTGTTCCAGTGCCTGAATCAGTTAACAAATAAAAAATGTATACCCATCTAAGTATTTTTTCCTCTTCCGGCAAATCCTCATACGTGGGAATGATTGATGCGACAACCCTCACTTCACAGAGATCAAACCTCGACTGACAACTGCTATGACTAGTTGGTCCGCGCGTGTTCGGCCGCCCGGCTATGCATGCTCTGACCTGTCGCTGCAGGGTCAAGGGGCTCGGATGCAACGCGTCACGTAGGGTGCAGGCGGAGTGCCCCTACGCGTGATGGTCAAGGCCGCGTCGCTGTGTAACGGGCCTAAGAGACGGTGCTAAGGTGACTTTTTTTATGTCCGCAGCCAGTCTAACCTGCGGGCTTGCACGATTTGCGCCCACATAGGACGCACGTGGTACGAGGGCTTTAACACTGTGAGAAAGTGGCTACAGGCACATAGGTACCTGTGGGTAGTATTACAAGGTGAATACTGATCTCAGTGGCTAAGCTAGACCTTGAAACGGCAAGCCTTCGCTTGCCTGAACAGGGACCTAAACATAACATGTAGTACAGTTAGCAGAGAAATACTGCATGAAAACTACTGATCATAGTATTCTTAAATTACTTATCAAGTTTGAAATCAGTTCATAAATCACTCTCATATTAAAAATAATAAATAATGTGCCGGAAAAATACAAGTAAAATAGTATACAACTGATAAAACAGCACAGACTAAGAACAGTAGCATATGTATATACACACTGAGAAAAAGAAATGGTACTATAAAATATAATTGGTTTCCCTCAAACAAATGGTACGTTCATATATGGCAGAACAAATACACATTTGGTAGAATTGAATAATATGTTTGGTGAAATATGTTTGTGCTTACCAAGCTGCATTTGTTTGAGTGAAACAATAAGAATGTTTTAGGTAACAATCCTGGCATTGTCCGGTTGTTTAAAATAGAAAATAAATGAATTATTCGCCGATTTTCCTACATCGGAGATACTATTCACGTTTACAATCAAGTATTGCATGTTTTTATACAAAATTAAATTTCTTGGCAGAGGTGGGATTTGAACCCGAAAACCTGAAATTAGAAGTCTATCACCTTAACCACTAGGCCAGCAGAACTCTAGAGCAATGGCTGGGTTATGATGATATATCAGGGAAAGTTAACAAAATTGGGTATGTGTTTATTAAACCGATAGAAAATTTATGGGTTGCGTTTGTTACATTGCTTATTACTAATAACCACATTTTAACGAAATTATATATTGAATGAAACAAAAACATAACTAACCAAAACGAATAAGTTGCCAGCGTGTCCGATATCTTGATCACGTTATACAATCAACTGTTGGTTTAACACAACAATGATATTACATCTTTCACGCAAACAAATGTTAAGTACGTATACGGCGAAACAAGTATATATTTGGTAGAACCGAATGACATGTTTGATCACAAATTTTTGCGCTAACCAAACTACATTTATTTGAGAGAAACAACAACGAATGTTTCAAGTGGAAATTCAGTTTATTGCCACAAATATAGACTGAGACAACTAACTGCGACTTGGTTATGCCAACAAAATATTGTTTAACTGAAACAAATATGTTCAACCATATTACCTGGTTACAGTAAAAAAAATTTGTATGTTTTTTGTAAGCAAGGCGTTTTTAAGTGAAACATCGCATGTTTCAGTAAAACACATATTCCTCAAACAAATATATTTTGTTATGTGAACAATTTCTTTCTCTCAGTGCATATAATTATACTGTGTATAGTGTGCGTGAAGACTTGATAACTTGGTTTTTGAATTATTTGCTTGTGAATTTAGTGACATGAATTGAATTTGCACAATAGTAGTATAGCATTTAGTTTTGTTGTGCAGGATTTCGGATTCGGCTCTGGCTCTAACACTGACCTCACATCTTGTTTTAATAATATTTGCAAAAATCCTAGTAGTAATGTTTTTTTTTTTTTTTCGTTTATATCATGTTGCTAATGTAGCATTGTTACTTAACTATGCAATCGTCAGTGCTATGGATATTTTCAGTAGCATCATTGGATATGAAGTCACCACTAGGAGATCTTATCGCTCTACCCGTTAGAAAATGTTGGGGTTATATATTTATTTATTTATGTGCAATATGAGTGAAACTATAGTAACACGAAAGAGGTTTGGATATGTTAGTAATTCACATTCTTTTTGTAGCATGTGTAATTTTGAATTATGATAAATCTGATTATGTTCCGTGAAGTTAGATTAAAATAGAACAATAATTTCTAGCTAGTGTTTAGTTACGTACCTACATTATTTAAATAGATTAGATAGTCTGAAATTTTTAAATTTTGCTGAGAAAAGATTAAGAAAATTTATATTGATACAGCAAAACTATAACTGTTTATAATTATGTACTTAGTTTATTTGAAGTACTTCATGACGTAGGCCAATGGTGACTTACGAAGAATACTACTGGACATATGCAAGTGGACATGCATATAAAATCTAAAATGCGTGAAGAACACTATAAGTCCTACATGAAGGTGAAAAAAAGTTAAGCTCTACGCACAAGAAAATATTTGTAGTTTTCGAGGAGTTTAGAATAGTGGAGCAGTTAAACTTGTAAATGCTTGGTTGGGTGAATACATTGTTGTAGCATGATTAGTTTGTCATCTTAATTCAACATATCTAACCAGTACATTATGCTTGCTACCTTTAATTCTGTGACAGTGCAATATAATCTAAGTCGTATATAATATGGCATAGTACTAAAATTACTACGTGACAAATTTTCTAAGACACTGCTAAATTAGTTTCTTTTTTATTAAAGGAATCCAGATGATGTTTAGTTCAAAACTTTTTTGGCTGATGACTTTGCTAGTGCTGGTGATAAATGCCGATTCTTTTATTTTCGCTTTTGTCGGGTTTGCCTCAAGTGTAATTGGTGTAGCATCTTCCCTCAATATTCTATGACTGTTTTCCCAGACATGTCCAGCTAGTCTGGGTTTTCCAGTTTCATCTTTCTTGATATTATTTTGGTGTTCTTTAACGTGTGTGGTAAGAGGCCTGCCAGTTTCTGCAATGTAGTTACAAATTCACAAGGGTTTCCCTAACTAATTTAAATAGAGACAACGAATCATTACAAATTATATATATAAACCATTACTTAGCAAAACAATGGACATGATCCCCATCTCACTGCATATAAGTCCATTACAAGCTGCATGACCAATCAGGAGGCAACTGCACTGTCATTGACTGAGCTACAAGTAGGCACAATTCCTATACAAGACCCTCGTTTTTCCAGACGTCATGGTTAGTCTGCTGGAGTTCCTCGGTCTGTCCATGTGCTTAAAGATGATTACAGATACCAGCTCCCGAAATGTTGCTTCTGTTGTCTTGAGAATCCTACTATTTCTTCATGTCTTCCAATCATGTCTCTCGTTATTTGTGTTGTCGTCGATAATCCATTTGGTGCCTTTTACATACACCCCATTTTTGCTGGTTTTTATTTATTCGTCTGTCTTTTGTTGGTTTTTGTGTGGTCTTTTTCTGTCGACTATATTCCACTTGGAATTAATTTTGAGTTGTTTTGAATCTGTTTTCGTCCATGCCTCGTCTTCTGGGATATGACTACATTCCTTTATGGCATTATCTATGTTTTATGTCTGTTGACTACAGCTTATTGACTTTTCTTCCTTCGTTTTTTTTTTACTGTGGTTTTTCTGCAATATGGCAATATTCCCCCACAATGGCTTATGTCCAAAAAATTGTGCTGTTTATAATACGAACCAATTGCGGAAAAGTGTTCAATGATCACAACAATTACATAATCTGTAATATCATAGGCTATTAAATCGAATTTAAATCATCTATGTTATTAAACTAAAACGAATTTGCGCCAGTTGGTAATTTTTTTCTCAATATATTGCCAATGAATAAAATTAGTTGGAATTTTCAGATTTTTGTAAAGTTTAGCTTTACTTTCATTTCCATAATTAGCTTCATATCCTACGATTGGCCACAATATTTCTATTTTTCAAAATTAATTTTACCAGCAGCTAACACAATTTATACAGATCCAACGGCTTTAAATTTAGGTTATCTGTAAAGAGGATTATCATCTTTAAAATAGCATGTGAATATAATTTTATAACCATATTTCCAATAAATATCATTTCAATCTAGTTTTGTGTAACACTGAAAATGAAATTATTTGACATCATTTGATCATAATTTTAAAAGCAACTAAGGTAATTTATAAATGTTATAATAGTTGTTGTGTACTTACCCACTAGTGGTAGATACTTTTTATTCAAAGTTAATATACAATTTTTCCAACAGAGATTAAATGGGAAAGTATCCCTTAGACTGTGATTCCTATGTGCGTATGGTCATAGCATATGGGTTGAAGCTGTATATGTGTACTGTTACCGGTATTTTCTCAAAATATCTATCCTATTTCAGGCTCCTCTCCTCTCTGCAAGTGTGTCACGGTGCTGAGCTTCTATAAACCGTGTTTAATGTTCGTAAAAGCAACCGTTCGCTAAAAAAACTAATGGGTATGACACATGAGTGGAATGGCAAGGACACATGCTAAAGAGATAGATAGGTCAGGCGAGTGAGTGAGAGATTTTGATCAGCACTTAACATCGAGGTCTTCAGCGCTGTTGAGGGGTAATACGAGGTGAGTATGGAGCGGCGCCAGAATGCAAGGGCAGGGGAAATGGGAGATCCCCGAGAAATCCCGCCGACCAATGGCATCATCCAGCACGATTTCCACATGCGAATATTCGAGGACCAAACCTGCCGGGAATCGGACCTAGATCGTCTTGGTTGGATGTCGGCCACTCCAACCCCATATATAGGTAAGGTATTTTGATTTAAGTTCCGACCCAAACATTAAATATGTTTTTTTTATTTCATAAATTTAACAAGTGTTAGAAATCTTAGAAAGCTATAATGTTGATTATGATTTTCATTTTGTTAATTGTTTTTGTTCGAGAAGAAAAAGTTTATTTCAATACCACAATATAGCCTATGTTAGTAAAAATTATATTAAATTAAACATTTGGGAAGATGTAACATTTTAACTATTTGAAACACATTTTTGTGGATTTTGTGTATGTAATCAATACGATAATATCCACGAGTTTGAAATAAGCTTTCAAGGTATAATAGAACATTGGAAATTCAAATTTATTGAAAAATAGTGTTGGCAACAAATAAAGGACGAGTAAAAAAAATTACTCTCTCATTGAAGGTATGTATAATCACATCCAAACAACTAACAATGTTGTGTGACCACACAAAAGGAAGTTTTTATACCATACTTTTATAAATGTTCAATTTCACTACCAAGCAGCATGACCGACATCGACAAGTCGATGCGATATTTTAACTCATTCCACACTCGTGCCAGCATGTCCGGTGTAATTAAGTGGATATCGTCCAGAAGCCTTGTGAGGTGGTGAGCTGCGAGGGTACGGCCTAAAGTTTCATTTGTTCGCCCCTAGAGGGCACTGAGAGTTACCTTCATTTCACTGTGGGTGCGTGTGGAATGTTATTCCGCAACACAGTGGCGACGGAAAATATGGAAGGCATTCTGTGTCATTAGTTTTGCGAAATGTGAATCGGTGACGACTGTTCGACGCGAACTCCATCGCAAATACGGTCGTCGTCCAACTGATAGGTGGACTATCTACAGTGGTATCATCAGTTTCGTGACAAAAGTTGCCTGTGCAAAGGCAAAAAGTTCCGGGTGGCCGCGTGTGTCAGACGACAATGTGCAACAGATTCAGTAAGCGATCACGCGCAGTCCACGTAAATCAACTCGAAGAGCTAGCCGGAAAATTAGATTCCCTGATTCGAGTGAGTAGAGTGTGTTTCAGAAGCGATCAAACTATGGGGCACGAAGCACGGCATGGCATGAAGCCACTGAACACGAGCGGGCGTCACTCAAAATGAACGTGTTTTACGCTGTATCGAGAGACACTGTTTTCGGCTCCTTCGTTTTTCAAGAGGCCACTGTTACTGAGATTTCTTACTTGGACTTGTTTATTTAACGGTTATTTCCTCAGTTAGAAGAGGCAGCAGGGACTACATTTTCCAGCACAATGGTGCACCACGCCATTATCACGTAGCTGTTCGCGACTACCTGAACGAGACGTTGCCACAGTGCTGTATTGGCCATGGAGCAGATGGTGACCGGCCACTCCTTCAGTGGCACCCATTAAGTGCAGATCTCACACCGTGTAATTTATTTCTGTGAGAGTACGTAAAGGATCTCGTGTTTGATCATCATTACCAGCTAACATTGCCGAACTCAAAACATGAATTACGGACGCCAGCCACACCATAACACAAGGCATGCTGGTACGAGTGCGGACCGAGTTTGAGTATCGAATCGATGTAATTCGTGCTGCTCAAGGCGGTCACATTGAATATTTATGTAGGTATGGCACAGAAACTTCATTCTTCCACGACTCTTTTGAGAGATCACACAACATTGTAAGTTGTTTGGTTGTGACTATACAGACCTTCAAATTTGGGGTATTCTTTTTTACTCACTCTGCGTGTTATTCTGGTTATTTGTATTGTAAAATTAAATCCAAAAATTAAGTAATTAATTTTTTCTTAAATTTGTATATTATAAATACTATGGAATAGTCACTTAATATACTTAACGATGGTTACGAGCTTAGAAACTTTCCGATCTTACAACAGGCAAACCATATCCAGTAAAAGTGATATAATATTAATTCGGTTTGAACACAAAACAGTTGTAATTTCAGAAAATTTTAAAGTGCTATTACCAGATAGATATGCTAGAAAATTCACTGGCTATGTTTCAAAATATACAAATAGTAGAAATATGGGTTTTGTTTGAAATGGGATGAATGATTGTGGTAGTAAACAGATGCATTATATTTTGGTTCTTAAAAATTAAATTAATAACCTTTTAATATATTTCATAATTTTTTATTTTAACCTCATCACATGTGGTTTAACGGGGGGCTCCGAGGCCGCAGTTGTGTTTCTTTGCCGCATGAGGGCTCTGCAAGTCTTGTAGCACCATCGTGTAAAGCGGCCTCTCCGAGTCCCTGCTAGACAGGTTTTCTTTGGGGAGGTGGGGTGAATAGCTACTGAAAACGAAGGAAGGGAGGTGGTTTGGGGTAGTTGGTGAAGGGTGGGGAGTTTACAAGCTTGTAACTGTACAATACAACGACCCTTCGCCTCCCTCGTCTTACCGAGTGTCGAGCCATAGGCTGAGTCCTTGTCCCGGCCGTCAAGTGTACGGTATTTCAGTTCTCGAGACAGTTGTACGCAGGTGCGAAAATACAGCGTCAGATAATTTATTAGTTTATGGGTTGGACTCTTGAGTACGATATGTCAGATAGTTACCGTAGGAATATTTAGCAAACAATTTTTTATTTGTTTAGTGTTAATTTGAGTCAAAATAAATATTGTATTATGAAGGGTACCCGAGAGCATGATATCGTATACCGAGTACAGCTTTCTGACTAAACACCCAGAAGC
>PNEQ01028992.1:0-48798 GCA_003012365.1 Medauroidea extradentata | reverse complement strand
GGTATCGTAAAAATTTGCAAAGTCATTTTCTTAGCACGACAGAAAACCCGTCTCAATTAACTCATAAACAAACGAAATTCATTCATTCAAACGAAATAAAACCTTTTGCTGTCTTATTGAAATGTCGTACTTATGAAGTTGTATATCCGGTATATAAATAAAGTGTTTTTACTTTATAAAAAAATTATGTAAGTATAGCGCTACTTTCTTTTGATAGGAAAATACAGAACAAAATGAAGTATACTAAAACGTTTCAGTAACGCGCTTAAAAACCCAGTAGGTAGAATCTACTCGGTAGGTTTAGTTACGTGTTCATATTTACTCAATCGCTGGATACGAACGTGGTATCGTAAAAATTTGCAAAGTCATTTTCTTAGCACGACAGAAAACCCGTCTCAATTAACTCATAAATAAACGAAATTCATTCATTCAAACGAAATAAAACCTTTTGCTGTCTTATTGAAATGTCGTACTTATGAAGTTGTATATCCGGTATATAAATAAAGTGTTTTTACATTATAAAAAAATTATGTAAGTATAGCGCTACTTTCTTTTGATAGGAAAATACAGAACAAAATGAAGTATACTAAAACGTTTCAGTAACGCGCTTAAAAACCCAGTAGGTAGAATCTACTCGGTAGGTTTAGTTACGTGTTCATATTTACTCAATCGCTGGATATTTACCAAAGACATGTGAACTATGCAATGAGATGTAGGGAGAAGGGGAAAAGGTTAAATAAAATGGATGACGATGCCTTAATAATCATGAAATGTATTCCAAATATTATTTTGTTTGATTTATGTATTGTGTGACTTAGTACAAAACGATTGCATTAAAAAAATAGTCTTATACTTCCACGAATTTGTCGTATAATGGGTAAAAAAAGAAGAAAATGTAATAAGCTAAATAAACTCCTCTCGACTTCCCGACCAACAAAAGTTCCGACGTCGTCTTCTTCGTTCAACTTGCAGGTACAACAGATTTTCTTTTGTGTACACACGCGGTATCTTCTATTTGTTTACATTTTAAGCGTTCTTCCATGTTTTCTGTTTGCTGGCGACCAAATAACTTGTTTCATAGCAGGGATGATCTGAGTAAATCTGGCAAAGAGATTAGTTAGAGATTCCGTATTGTAATGCGCAAATTTTTAAATTTTTACATGCCGTTACAGGAATAATATGCAAGCTAAAATACGTCATTGTGCTAAAAGAAACGATTGCAAAACTAACAATATTGCATGCAGAAATAAAATTTTTCACTTTCCTACTACCATTTAATGACTTTAAACGTTCCATACAACTCTGTAGATTTTAATAACTTCCATAATATAACAAAAATTGATTACATATCGGATTTGTAAAATATAAGTACGTCTTTTATTGTACACATATATTTCAGTAGCGCACTCGATAAGGCACTTGTTCGGTACATTATGTTGTAATATTATATGAGTATTATTTTTTAACTGATGAAGATGTACTAAAAAAATTTTTGTGTGCAAGACATTATCAAAATTTCCCCTAGATGCTTACTGTAGTCAAGTAATTTTTTTTCTTTTGTGTTATTTTCTTTTTTAACTTAGGGCACTCCAAGATGTGTGTGCATGCGGTCCACAAAAAGATGCGGCTTAATTTAATATTTTCAAACTTTAAACTTACCTGACAGGAATATATAATCTATAAAATATTTTGTAGCCATCAAGGAATACTTAAAAATTCATGTTATCCTTTTCTTTCTCGTAATAGCGTGATTTTCAAGAATTCGTGACTCGCTTGGTGTACTATTTACGCAAGCGTCTATGTAAAGCATAACCACATCGTCACTTCATCTTGTCGTAGGAATAATGTCAAACATATTTTACGAATTTGTCACTTCCTTAAAATCAAAGTAACGAACAAAAATCCTAAATTTCAAATCTAAAAAATTTATATGCATCCTTTTGAAAAAAAAGGCACTTCGGTAAATCGATGACATTAAGCAAATTACTCTGCTTTATTCGATTAATGGCTAAGTGAGCACTTCTGGGATACAGTATAATATTTTATTTCATTAAACTAAAAAAGAAAAAAATAGCACAAATCTTATTGTTTCAGGTGAAAACGCTGCAGAATACGGTAAAACAAGTTAAATTTATTACATCTTCATAAATTTATAGCTCCCATAACTATGAATGGACTGCAATCAAACCTGATTTGCAACACTAGCCTATTCCGAGCTCGAGTAGGAGTTGAGACTTTCAGTTCTATCTGCGTCAGTTGAGTCCATGTCACGAAAGGAATTTTCATCAGAAGATGAGTTTAGGTTCACAATTATTTTGTCAGCATTGATGTCCACTATTGCATCGTTTTTCAAATATTCTGCTTCAATTTTCTTCACGTGGACGCAACTCATGTTCCACTGTTTCACTGTAAACAAATCGAATGATTTCTCTCTTAATTTTCTTTGGTCTCGCAGAGATGTGGATATATAATCCCCAACGTTTGCTTTAATATCCTCCTTCGCCACAGTTCAATGGAATTTAAATCTGCAGGGTATGGTGGCAAATGAATAAGTTCCTGAATACATTCCTGGATTATTTGGTCCACTTTAAATGTTTTGGTGCTGTGATGGAATTTTACCAACGTTATCAAACCTACTGTGGACATGTGACTGGAGAACTGAATGTTGTTGGCATTTAACCATTCTTGAATGTAAGATTTTACAGTTGTAGAGGTAGACTTTTTATTTATTTGAACATTGTGATAACTGGCATTGTTTAGAAATACGACGCTGCTTTCGGGTGAATTCGGAAGTAACTTTTGCTTCACCCATATGGAAAAATTGTTGCAATTCGTATGGTCATGGTATTCTCCCGACTTTTGCTTTGATTTGAAAATTATTAGTGAATTTGAAAAATAGCCATTTTCTCCCCCAGCATGTACGATGATTACCCGTGGCCCCTTGCCAACCGATTCTGTTACACCTACTTCAGTGCCTGCCTACCAACAATATTTTACACTATGTGTTCCATGTACATATGTTTCATCAACATACACGATATTTCTGCCAGCGTTTCAGTACTGACGAATTTCTCGTACATAACGATCTCTCCGTGTTGACATTTCTGGTTTTTCTGTCAAAAATATGTCTTTTTACATTGACACTTCTTCCACCTAAATCCTAAAATTGTTCAACAAATTACGCAAATACTCTCTACTACAATTTAAAACCCCATCAGCTCGTAATTCCCTGGTAAATATTTTTAATGTTGGAACTGTTTTTTTCTCACAGCATTAAACTCGTGAATTTCCCGCCTTAGCCTCGCGTGTGAAGCACTAACTCCTATTCTTTTGTTCCGCTCCTTATTCTTCCCCGTGGGCGTGGAAAAACTTAAACAATTTTTGCTATTAACTTAACCTTCTGCCAAAAATACTTTTCACGGTTGTCGGTGAAACTCCTGTTGCAGCACTCGTCGCTTCGACAACGTTATATTTCGAATTGTTTAATAGCTTTTGTTCTTTCAAATGTGTCCTACATTATGCACTATTTCCCGTGCCAAGTGAAATACGTGACTTATGTCCTGACGTCGATGTCATGCGTGAAATGGATCGTGTAAACCAGATCGTGTGGTAGCCGTAGCTGAGCAATGTTCCCTGGAAGCGAGTGACAGCTTAACTAACCCCCACCCCTGCTGACAGCATCAGTCACGTGACTACGCCCTCCCTCTCTTCGGTTCCGCACAGGTCGCTTTCTATCTTGTCTCCCTTCACAATGATGATTGCTGTTATATTGACGATGACGAAAAATATTACGTTGATGATTATGACGATAAAGAAATGGTAAATATCTATTTATAACGACGTGTTTGATACGACGACGATAAAAATAATAATGAATGATGATAATGTTGATACAGATGATACGTATGTGTATTTAACCATATCTGATGTTTTGGATATAGAGAAGATAAACTTGTAACATGGTTTTAACGAGATAATATTAAATTCCAATTACTTAGTCTTAAGTTATTTATCTGTAACTTGCGTTACAAATTTCCAACAAGTAAGAGAAGTTGCGATTGTTACTACGAAGCAATATCTAGTTTAATTTTAATAATACATCTGTTGTGAAGACCAATATTAGCCTATGTGTAAACTGTAACCTATGTCACACACCCATCAGTGTTGACAACACAAGATTTTTTTAAGAAACTATACTACCAGACATACATTTCCCCGCAATGGAAAACAATAGCAAAGTTACGTACTTTAATAGCCTAGTTAATCGCGAAATAATTTTACAATACACCATTACCGCGTATATGCTCAAATAATTGGATATTTTGTTATTTTAGCCTATAACGATGTTCTAACTTGTAGACTGTAGTTTATGAGGACATTTAAACTGTCCTAATATTATTACAATATTTAATTTGTTGAATAAATCCAATTTAATACAATCCTGCAACGTTTCTTCTGTTTTGCGATAGTTATTTATTTAATCTTAAAATAAATCAAATTTCACAAATTTTTTTGCCAGATTTGTTTCAGTTGGTTTATACTCCTGATACCTAAGTTATTAAATACAAAGTTATATGGTTTCGACTAATAATTCCAGTAATAAGCAGTTCAGTTAAATTACCTTGAAAATGGGTTGATATCATGTCAAATGTTAAAATATTGACATTTTAAAGTGGTACATGGTGATTTTAGCTAGAACATAAGATATTATTAAACTGATTACAGTTTACAGTTAAGTTTCTGATGCTGAAAATTGGTTGATAGTGTGTTGAATGTTTGTATATTGGAAGTACATCATATGTTACATTGTCAAAGGGGATTTCAGCTGGAACGTGCATGATTACTTCCCACGGTTAGCTTACATTACCCAAGAAATGTATTGAGAGCATAATAAATTACAACTCATTTTGTAAAAAGTTACACATTTGTTCTAACTGGATCGTTTATGATTAGCCTACGCTCCACAGTTGCTCCACCCTGAAAATATCTCCACTACGCACTACGAGTGGCTACAATATCGGAGCTGACATTCCGAAAATCGCGATAATCTTTATCTCATAAAAATAAAGCTTGTTACAACATATATGACTGAACTGCTCTTATTTTGGAGATATTAAACTAGTTTTCACACGAACTACGAAAGTGAAATCGTGATGTGTCAGATCTCGTATTGGCCTTGTCAAACGATTAAGTTCGTTACTCACGGAAAAACTACATCGCTACCTGTACTCTTCATCTATATTAGTGACTTTTTTAAACTTTGAATGGAGAAAATTTATTAAATGAAATTAATGGATAAACACAGTAACCGTTTTAGTTTAACTGATACATATTTAGACCGCAGAAATTTCAAAAGTTAATCAGAGAACATTCACTTATTTCTGTACGGATTTTCAGATGAAGGAAATACTCGAGAGTTCAGTGTTATAATCTACTGTTTGATGTTTACTCAAACCGCAAACTTAGTCCATGAGCTGCTAATCACATGTACAGCACACAATTAACGTATAGAAGAGGCTTGAGTTTACTCAAAGGAGTTGATTCTAACATAAGGGCCATGGATATCACGAAAGTCTCCTTTCTCTGTGTATTTATTATGTTGTCACTGGTTCAGCTGGAATCTATGAACATCCAAGCGTAAACAGGAAATATTTACAAGACATGGTTTAAGGTGAAGTAAACAGCGGATATTGTTCGCGAGGATACACTGTTGATACGTAAATGTTTTACGTAAGACTCCGCGCAGAGTGAAATTCCACCGAGAGGAATGTTTACGTCTGTTGTTTTTCTTCTAAGAGAAACTTGTAAATGGTGTGAAATGCAGGAGGCACGTAAACTCAAATAAGCAAGCATGGCAGCAATTAGTGGACATTCTTCTGTTGGTTGTGAAACCCCGCCTACTGTTGTCTCTGCCTGACCTAGAGAAAACAAGACGTGCGGCAAGCACACGTGGAGTCGTCAACTTAGACCTTGGCGAGGCTGCGGTCACCTTGTGTTCGTCGTCGTAAAACAATACGTGCACTTGAAACGACGTCGTCAAACAGGCGCCGTCGATACCTTTGTCTTTGATACACGACAGCTCAACAACTAACCTGTACCACTGTTTAATGCTGCGGAAATGCGGCAGTCAGACGGTGTTACACATACATTAACCTAGGGTCTCATTATATGTGCCGAGTTTTACATTTGCGGATCATAACATTATTTTCATGACAATTACTTATGTCATATTGTAACCCTTTGGCAAAATACCAAAACCCCTTAATTTAACAACCAAAGTTTATGTTCGTGTTTATTCACGACTTTGAAACTGCGTGTGTTGTTAAGAAAACTGTTTTACTAACTACATCATACTTCTTGGTCTGATGTTAAGGATTTAAACATTTATCGAAATTTATGAAATTTTACAATTGTGTTTAAACTGTACATGTTTAATAACTGTTCCTAAACAACAAGTACTGGGAAAAATTAGTTTTCTTACAGTTTGACTCGTGATAACAGTTAGTGTTTTCAGTGTTGTTGGCAAATTTAAAAATAAAAATTTCTGTTTTCAGTAATAGACAAACCAAACATAGAAATCTAATACCAGAAAAAAAATAAGTCATTAGACTACTCACATGGAATTCAAAATTCGTAAGAAATGAACAAGCGTAGAAGTACGTATATATATATATATATATATATATATATATATATATATATATATATATATATATATACACACACACACACACACATTTATATTAGCAGTATCTTGCGGATTTGTTCGCGAATACTATTCATAACTGATATATTTTATTTTAATTGAAAACCCCTTTTTACACCAAATTGGTACTTCAGTCAAGTGTTAGAATGACAAAGCGGCTAGTTGAACTAATTCTGCAGCAGGATAAGTAGCTACAACTGTTCACCAGATAAGCAGTCTTAGGTTTGTCTCTGCCACTAATAGCGACTTCACCTGGGCATTATTTATAGCACTGCAATGTTGACGTTGTGTGGTAGTTATAGACTCTTAAATGTAAGAGGTCAATCGAATGAAAAACATCTGATTTATCCTGTGCACAACCATTGGTGACTGTGCTCTCAACTATATATTTTCAAAATATTCACTTAAAAGTTAATTTCAATGGAATGTTTTAGTGGAAAAAGACTTCGTGGAAACGTGTTAGGTGCACCAACCTTGAGATTAGTGAGATGATACGTTAACTGATGTTGTCGAGGAACCTAAGTGAAAAGTGAACTGCATAATCTAGTTAACCTCTTAAATGACTACAAGCAAATTGCACTAATTCGATATGCCTTCCAGTTTTTGTGTGTCGGAGTTGAACGTTCGCACGCAGCTTTTAACGGAATTCGAGCCCAGAACCTCCCGGAATTTAGACCTGAGCTACAAACAATTGCGTCACGTAACGCCAAAAAAATCGTGAATACAAATGTTACTTTTAAAAATTAAAATATTTATGCCTTGGGCTTATAGAGGTTGTACAACACCACGTCACGATAGGTTACTGTAGAGCACGGTCGTAGAAGAACAGGTCTGGACACTCGCCTATCTAACAATGTATTTTGCTTGACCCCCTTTTGTTGTTTGGCTGTAGTTCCTCAAGTTACCGAGAATATTGTACTTTTTGGCGCTGTAATCCGGGCGGTCGGACTCAAACTCCGCCCATTTTTTTTCCATTGTTAAATGCAAAGTCAATAAAGATTGCTGGAGCCTTTTCTAAAATGTGTGAGCTAAGGAAGTATTTCATAAATTGATAAAAATATATGTTTTGATAAGTTGTTTATCTTAGTGGGAAGGAAGTGGGAGGAGTTTGAGTCCGACCGCCCTAACTGCAGAGCCAATAAAACACAATATTCTCGGTAACTTGGTGAACTGCATCCAAACAACAAGTGGGTCAAGTTTCCAGGCGAGTGTCCAGACCTGTTCTTCTACGGCCGTGCTGTAGAGTGAAAATCCTGTATAATTTATTTCTCGCTAGTCGTAGTAACTCTTCGGATCGTCTGCCCAAATTAATCAAATTATGTTATAATGCAAAAAAACTTACATATAATGTTTTAAATACCTACGCAAGCATCACTCTAACGCGAACAACATCTCAATATATCTACTGGTTAGATAGATATCATGCGTTGATGTAAAACACATCTTGTGCATTTTCACACTTTTGGGTGTCGAATTTCGAAATATTTTAATTTCATATCTTAGACATTTGTCAAATTGAAGTGCAAATCACAACGGTAGCCCATTCAGTCGGATTAACATCGGTCATTAATTAAACTAACACACATGACCCCTGCGAAAAATCTTAAAACTGTTTTGCGGTCATTTCTGTATTCATTATTCTGATGCAAAAATTAACTGTATATCTAAACGGTTTCTATTCTTATCGAGGATTTATCTTACGTATTACAGGTCTTTCACCTTCTAAGAAGGGGAATTTCCTAAAATCCCTTGATCACGTTTTAGATTACCTTATTGGTGTCTCGTGGACGTTAAAACACGAGAATAACCCTCTGAGTTAAATATACATCGACAATTAATTGAAAACACAATTCGCCACTTTTCACACCTTTTAACCTCCTTAGGTGACGAATTTCAAAAATTCGTGAAATTGCTTTTGAGGTGTTTGAGTAAGCATCAATATTAAACAAAAATCACGTCACTAGATTAAATATCAGTGTGGTCGATATGTATCGATTGAGAATCGAAAACACGTTTTACGAATTCGGAAAATATATTTGAACGGTATTTTTATATTTACATAAGCATCAATCTAAAGCAAAGAGATCTTCAATACATGGATTTGTTTATATACTGTATATAGAGGAAAAAATCGAAAATACATTTACAGAAGATTCACCCCCTTAGTTAACAAATTTCGAAATGTCATTGAGTCTTATGTCAGTCATTTGTATACGTAACCAATTTAAGTAAAATTCAAAAAGATAGCTAATTGTGTTCAAGTGACATAGACGATTCATAAAAAACACATCCACACATTTTCTGATTGGTGGTCGAATTAAAACAAAATCGTAAAACCGCTTATTGGATATTTAAGTAAGCAACATTTTGAAGTGAAAACAATCTCTCTATCCCGAAGGATTCGATAGATATCGATAACTAATCGGTATCACATTTAAGGCCTTTTCACCGCCTTAAATGTTGAATTTCGAAGAATCCTAAAATTGGCTAATATGATTTTTGCGTGCGTCTCATTAATGTCAAACTCACGATGATAGGCCGTATGGTTTGAGCTCTATCGACATTTCTTCGGAAATGCATTTTACACTTTTCCATTCCCTTAGAGAACGAATGTCGAAAAATCCTTCCTTATTGCTCGCCTACGACTTGACGGGAACCAGACAAAAAAATTTCACGTTTCTATATCTGGCAGTTTGGGCTGCAGTATGATATGTCAGTCAGTCAATCAGTCAGTCAGTCAGTCAGAGTTCTCTTTTATGTATAGAGACTAGCCATTCCGTGGCGGCTTCGCCAGCGTGTACTATAGAAAATAGTTACTAACTTTTAATTACATATTAATTGGTGGTTTTCTATACTCTCTCTATATATTTAATTTGCGAATCGCCTTCAATTGGTTCGTTTATATTTACATACGCAAACTTTAAAGAAAAGAGCATGTATCCTGAAATTACTTTTTAGGTATTTATGTAAGCTTAATTTAAAAATAGCATTGATATCTCAAATGATTCAGGATGCACGGATTCACTTTTTTTTACCTGCTTTCAATGACGAATTTTGAAAAATCCTAAAACTGCTTTTGAGGCATTTACATGAGCACAATTCTGATGCATAGATCACCTCAATATCTTAAGTGGTTTTAGAGAAATGGAGGAATTATTGAAAAACATTTAACCAGTTTTCATGTCCTTAATTTCCGAATTTCGAAAAATTCGAAAAATTATGAAAAATGTATTTCCTTTGGCAATGTTTTGAAGTAAAAATATTAACAATATATCATCAGGTTAGAGACTTAACGAGAATTTCTCGAAACACATTTTGCCCCTTTTTACCCTTTTAGCTATCGATTTTCGAAAAGTCCTTCCTTTGTGGGTGCCTACGTCGTGAAGGGAAGCTACGCTGTAAAATTTCACGTTTATAGGTCCAGCAGTTTGGGCTGTGCGTTGATGAGTGAATTAATGGATGAGTGGGGTACTTAATTTTATATACACAGATTTTTTTTAAGTTACAAAGTCAGTTAATCGAAATGCCCTTATTTTCTATTTAATGAAGACTTTATTTCAGTTTTTGGATAATCCAATATATTCCATGTAGATCGCAATAATCTACAGCTCCTTGCATAAAGATCTAATGTCTGAGTCTGTTCATTAGTCATTAGGATCATCAGAAAATTCATAACCAATGAATCTGTATTCCATCATCTACCTACGTTCCTTTCCTTGTTGTCACCTCACTAGGGAGATCGGCGAGACTGTCGCAGTTATCACTATCAGTGTTGCCTTCGTCACATCTTACTGTCGTATTGTATTTTCTTCGTATGTTCGCTGTCATTACAGGATAAACTCCATCATTTGCCCTATACGTCTCACTTACAGTGTCCTGCTTCACGACTGCAATGTTGAGAAGTTCTCATTTTTTGCAATAAGGGTTAAGCAAACTTACATTTTCAACAGGCTGTCTTTGTTAAATGTTGTAATCACTTGTATAGTATTTAGGTCCTTAAACGTCTGTAAACGTTGTATAACTCAATAGTGAGGCAGGTAAAATCACTGATGACCTTCTTAGGTCCTTGTGAATCTTGCGAAGCAGTATTCGTGTGGTATGTACTATCTTCATGTAATAATATTTCAGCATAACGAGGCGCAATTTCGTCGCATTTATTGACATGAATTTTCAAATTTTCGCCGCTAGAAGCCCTCTTACCACACTTGTGGCAGCAAATAATCAAGTTTGTAGGGTTCTCCTTACATCTAAATCACTCATGTCGATAGCCATTACGTCCTAAGGTTAAGTCATTGTTGCAATAGCAACACTGACCGGGGATTGGTTCCATTTTCTTCATAGCCAATGCAAACCTTTAACCATGGTTTCCGTGCTGGAGAAAGTTATTCCTCAAAATTCAGCGAACACTTCTCAAGATAAAAATTTTAGAATTTACTACTAAAATATATAATACATGTTATACCTCTCGTCAGAGAGAGTTAAGTTTCTTACCTGAGACCCTGCCACTGTAATGCGTGTATATAGTTCGTTAAACACATATTAGCTGGCGAGAAAATGCTTTTTTTTTTTTATTTCTTAGTACAACCAGAACCGCTGTATCCCTTATATAATCACGCCAGGCTCGAGGAAACAATCAATTAACTTTCACTGCGGGGTAAAATATATTTATTATGCCAAGATAGTGAACCATTAAAAAAAATTAAATAGTTTCATTTTGGTTAATTTCAAGCGAGAAAACAGTGTAACTACTGTTTACAGAGTCGTTTAATTTGGTGTTCAACTAAAGCCGCATGTCGCAGTTAAGCAATATTTTGTATATTCGGCTGTACTCGAATGTCGCAGTTTAAACAATGTTATGTATGTGCTTGCCCA
Source organism: Medauroidea extradentata (assembly GCA_003012365.1). Lineage (NCBI taxonomy): Eukaryota > Metazoa > Arthropoda > Insecta > Phasmatodea > Phasmatidae > Medauroidea > Medauroidea extradentata. The sequence goes on along the minus strand of PNEQ01028992.1, from coordinate 37,220 downwards.
TAATAAGTAAGAAAAAGCAATAACTATTATCATCTCCACTATTCATGTGCACGTTCACTTGTAACAAAATGACGTAAATAAAACAATAAAGTTGTGCATTTAATAACTGATTTACCATAAAAATATTATAAGCCGTTATGAAAAGGAACGTGCTCTGTCCGGAATGCACGGGGTTGTCATATACGACATACCAATCTCTAGTGATGTAAATTGGTATTTTTTTCTTTTATTATGTGAGATGACTTCCGACCTGCCATACGAGTGAGGTGTATCTTGTAGGCTGCTTTATCACAAATCTCAAAACACTCTAGTTATGGAGGAAAAGTTGATTATACTACTGTAAGCATGCTTGCAGCTATTAGTAAACATGTAGTATTTCGTTCTGTGATCATCAGAGTGTCTATTAACCTTATATATATATATATATATATATATATATATATATATATATATATATATATATATATATATATATATATAGTGTGCGTGTGTAAGATCAAAGTTTTGTTTATAGATTGCAGCTACTGATTTAAGCATTCTAATTATCCTTACATTAGTCACTCTGTTCTATTCTGGCCACATGATCAGAAAGACATTGCGCCCATTCCTTCTAATCTAGAGAACTAAATACATGGGTACAATATCTGTTTGGAACTACGAACAGCCAGTTGGGTAAAGTGAAATTTCCACTAACGCAGAGAGGTGAAAGTTGTCTGTCAAGTAATAATTGTTTCTTCGACTACATCAGAGAGGCACTAAGAACTGTATGCATTTTCCTTCGTGTGCGGTAGCAAAAAAATCCTATGAGTACAGTCTCATCAATAATATTTTTTCTTACGGCTCGGTCAGCTACTTTATTGGACAACGTCACGGTCACGATCTTTTTTTACCTTGGCCTTCAACAGCACTTCTCAAGCTATGTGAGAATTTTTTCCCGCCAAAATAAAGATGATTAATAACAACCCAACAAATGCTCCTATGCTCGCATATCCGTGTGTTTCCTTATCCCTATAAACATATGTATATGCTTAGAAACGTATCCCCATATAATGGTGCACTTGTCTATATTAATATATGATTTCACAGCAATATGCGAGCATAAGGTTGTGATACCATGCATAGTAAGAAAACGGGGTCTGTAATTAAAATATTTATTTTGGTGAGAAAATTCACATAGTTTGAGAAGTGGAGTCAAAGGTCAAGGTCAAAACTAATATTGTTGCCATGATGTTATCCGACATAGTCGTTGGTCGAGCCGTATGAGAACATATCATAGAGGTAACTGGACCTGAGGAGGGGCAACGTTTTCCCTGGTTTCGTTTAGCCTATCCTAAAGCCAATTTTACGGTTGTCTATCTGATGTAGTCAAAGAAATATTTCTTTATTGACAGACAACTTTCACCTCTCTCCGCTAGTGGAGACTCCACTGTAGGCTACCCAACTGCAGTCTACGAACAAAACCTAGATATTACACGTATACAAAGTGAAAATAGCCTTTCTTATGATCGCAGAGCTGACTATTATATGTTTACTAACAACAATTTTAAGCATAATCTGTTTACTGCTAGGACATTGCGAAAAACACTTTTCCAAACTGGAAGTTTAACCCTCAGAATTAGGTCATAAGACATCAGAATTAAATACAGCTATCCTAAACAGGCTGTTTAGTTAGTTAAATTATTTATTTTATCAACTGTACTACAAAATTAAACATGAAACTTTCAAAGGAAACAAAAACAAATATTCAATTACATTTCAACTTCTCACGGTATAGACACCAAGAATATTAACATTTTTGAGCCATTTATTGTACATAGCACTCACAAAACCGCACCATTGATTGCGTGCAAAAGTAAATGTTAAAAATTTTAGATAATTGATTGGTTTTATCAGTAGTCGATCAGGTATAGCTATGTAAGTGGTGTGGTGTGTACTCGAGGATGGACTATACAATTTGAGAAGGCTGTATTAAAATTAAAATTTAAAAATTAAATTGTTTTAAAAGTGGTTTCTTAAATTATTTTGATAACTGGCTGATTTTATCGTATATCGAGCGTTTATAGCTACGATGAAATTCGGGTTTCAGTAATTACAGTTATTAGTAATGAAACGTTAGTATTTTTATGTAGTCCCTATAAATATAAAGTTTTTAAAATTAATTTTTATTAATGGATTTGACTGCTTTTTTTTTTTTTTTTTTTTTTTTTTTTTTTTTTTTTTTTTTTTTTTTTTTTTTTTTTTTTTTTTTTTTTTTTTTTTTTTTTTTTTTTTTTTCAATTCTGATTATCAGTATCTAGCACGAATCGTGAGAAATAATTAATCTGCTTGCTTTGAGAAGACGGGAAGGTTAATAGATGTTTGTGCTGTGAGCCCGATAATAAAGCTTATCCAGCTGCTGAAAACACAGTTGCGTCATATGATTTTTTTTTTTTGAGTGTGCGTTGAGCCTGCTTTAAAAACACATCAGCGCCATATGGTTTTCCTTTAGAAGAGGAGAGAATAAAACGGAAATTAAGGAAAAAAGAAAATTTTGGGCTAATTTTGGATGATTTTAAAGTACTTTTGGAACATTTTGGGGAATTTTTGACCTTTCATTGACCTCTAGAACTGGTTCAAGGTCAAATACAAGATGGTTTCCATGACGCCACAACATGGCGGGTGGCGCCACATAGCGCAACACTCTAAATCTTACCGCTAAAGAAACTAAATTTTAATACCAACCATACTTTTATATACACTATTTTACTCCTGCTCAAATAATTAACGAGAATGGTAAACGAACGGTACGTAAATAAAAATGATATCGATGAACAAAACCATTATTTTTATAGTTGCTTTAAGCAGCATGAATATCAGAAATGAAAATTTATCGTAAAATGTCTCCAAAAATAACTAAAGAGTACGCATTCTGGCTGTACAGTGACTTAGTGCCTACTATACTGTTTTTTTTTCATATTCTGTAAGATTTAATTAAGTCATAGGAAATTAAGTAGAATGCAATAAATATCCACACACGTATTTTCTTTCTTTATCCGTACAGAAATTATCGTCTTACATTTATTCGTCGTAAGTACTTCACAGACAGAAGGGCAGAAAAAATAATAGGTGGAAAATGTAGGATGATATGTTTTAATCGTCAATATGTCTAACTTTCAATTTTTTTTGTATTCAAAGAAGGTAGACAAGCTGTCTTTGTGGTAGGTCGACGATTACATTTAATTGTAAAACTGAAATTGATGGAACTTACTAAGCCTTAAGACTATAAGTTTAAACATTTTACTATACTAATATTTTCTTAAGTTCTTAGGTACTCCTGGAGTCAAGGTTTATTACTTGACGAAATCAAGAGCGCGTTAGGCATGTCTTGAGGTCAAACGGTCGTAAACTCCAGTCATCGTATCTGTATAATTTTTTCACAACACCAGATTGTAAATAGTAGTAAGTAATAAATTCTTCTCAGTACAATGTTTGTCGTTAAAGAAGCAACTCTTCTAAGTCACGAGGCAGTTCATCTAGAACAAGAAAACATATTAAATGAATTTAAATGATATATATGTGATGAAATTACTTGATATTTTCGCATTTAAGTGTATCCGAATATCGGCAATACAGCAACAACACAGTAGACAATAATTCCTAACTGTATTTTTCTTGGTGGTAGCAAAAGAAACACTTATTTAATTTGGACGTTAATTTTTGATCAGAAATGCGTTATTATCTAATGAATTAAAATGTGTTATATTCTAAGGAATAATGATTATGTGTACAGGCTTATGATAGTATCAGTACTTAACTGCATTTCAAGTTTAATGTACGGTCGTACAGATTGCCTTAAAAAATTAGTAATTAATATATTATTTTATTAATACTTCCAGGTTAGTGATACATCAATGTTGAGCGTGTTCGTAAAAAAGAAAAGTAAAGAGGTAATGTAATGAACTCGTGTTATGCAATCTGTAAGAAATACAAGAAAATTAGAATATCAAATTTGAAAGTATTCTAAGTGCTGGTGTTGAACAAGTTGGAAATATTATTGCTTCTGAATATGTGATATATATAACATATGTCAATTCTTACAATAAACGATAAACATAAACTATTGTTAGTGTTGTAAAAACACTGTAACTCAACGTGTGTGTTGACAGCCGGCTGCATTAATAATGTAACACATTAAGTACAAAGTACAGACGCAAAAAAGTTGCAGTTAATGTATTGTACAAGGTCAATGTATTGAATTGTGCAGTAATATGCATGATGATTGAAAACTTACTTATTCTAGCAAGTAGCTTGGGCTTAGATGGCACGATTATGTAAAAGAAAAAAACCGTTAGTTATGGCAACGCAGAAGATTTTTGAATATTTTTCGAAATTGTACAAATCACGATATTTTAGAGCACTTATTTTCTTTGTAGAAAAAGTTTATTACTTAGACATTTTCAGACAGAACACTTGGCTCAGGAGTTAGAGTTTTTGATCAATGTACCGATGGTCCTGAATTTTATTCCCGGCCGAGGATGAAAATGTGCAGTTACCTCCGTCAGTAAAGGACTGGGTATATTATTGTCATGTTATCCACAGACTTTGGAAGACAACGGCGAACCACTGCAGTTTCATCAACGCATAGCCGTACCACATATGTCCTCCCTGAGTTTCAAACCAGCCTCTGGGCTGAATACTCATCTTTAGTCAAAGAACTGATCACTACATTACCATTACTCAATATACGTGGAGAAGGACTGACATTCCTGTAGTAAGTCTTTCCAATAAATCTTTCACACAATAGGTATGCTCAGTAACGGTATTTTTTAGCCTACTTTCCGAAGGAAAAGGTCCCCCGACTGGCAAAGTTGGCCACATTTCTTACTTAGGAGGTACTAAGTAAGGAATCGAACCCAAATCTTCAGGATGAATGGAAGAGGATCCGTAATGTTTGAGTACCACGTACCACTCCTCTATGGTTGGCACATTCACCCCTTCTTTTTAAGTGGCGCCCACTTTCTAAAAGATATCTATAACTTTGAATCGACTTAGAAGAAGACCAAAGCGGCAGAGAATGACTAACTTGCCAGCCCCTTAACTGTAGCATAATAATTGCAATTCGCTACGGACTGGTCTGTAACAAATACATCACAGGCAAATTCAGCTTCTTTGTACACTTATGCTACATATGAAACGTTTCTTACCGATTAGCTAAGAGTGCCATTACGTAGATTCAATGAATCCTCTCTACTGGCCTCACCGACTCGTTACTTATAAATGATTCATGACTAGAGACAAGCGAAATTCGTGCTACTATTTGGGAACAAACTAGACTTCATTCACGTGTTCATTCTTGAACATAATCTACAGTTCATTGGCCACCGTCCCTTAAGTGATGTTATTTACGTATTACGCTGATTTGCGTCACTATTGACGTGAAAATTCTAGCCATTGGCCAGAGGTGTTTCCCACTCAAACTACGGCACTGTATGATAACTGAAGATTTCGAGGGAGCAAACATAGGCCTGTACGTGAAATTTGCATGTCTCAATTCATAACATAACCAATGTGTAATTACAGCGACATATGGTGTTCAAGTCAATGAGTGAGTGATTTTAGTCTCAACATCGAGGTCTTAAGCGTTGGTTAGGGGTGACATGGGGTGAGTATGGAGAAGTGCAGGAATTAATTTGCGGGAGAAAGGGAGGTCCCGAAAAAAACCCGCGACCAACGGCATTGTCCGGCATGATTCCCGACACCGCCGGAAATCGAACCCGAATCACCTTGGTGGAAGGCGAATGGTCCGAGAGTTCAGCCACCACGGCCCTTTTGGTGGTTGAAGCCAGATACAAGTACTGTCATCCTACTATTGGTAAGGTGATTATGTAAATCTGGTTGGTAGAATCCACTGGGTTGTTTTGATTGTGTGCTTAGGTCAGTTGTAATTGTTGCTACTTTACCAGATATTTTACGGTAATACTGTTATAACGACGGTCGTTTGAAATGGGAAATATAGAAAGCGTAACATAGCCGCAGTAACTAAAAGTGTTACTGATTCCGTATATCTGTGTACGGCTCCATGCTCCTACAATGACAGAACTGCACTGTACTCGTATTTAAAGTAAAGAACCTTTATGAACAATAGTTGAAAACCCTGTTAACGTCTTGACATGCTGAATCAAAAACAACTTTGTAAGCAATTTTTTATTCTTTATTGAACCTAACACTATCATTACGTGGTGCAGGTATATGCATTTATTTTCTTGCACTAGTGTTCATGTTTGATGGTTTCTAGATTTGTTGTGATTTCATTGTTTCATTAACAATTACGAAGATTTTCGTATAAATGTCAAGACTGTGTTTCCTCAGGGAATATTGTTTATGTGGCGAGAATACAAGTTAGGCGTGCTAGTGGCTAGTGCAAATTTGCAGGAAATTATAAGTTAAGCAAATACTGTAGTCGTAATCGTGTCGTTGTTCAATCTTTCCTCCTCAACTACTTTTCCACGAAAAATATTAACTACAGACGCTAGACCAGACTGCAGTACAGTAGCAAATGTGAAAGGCAATTTTAAAAAGTCTTTGGAAACGTCTCTGTCATAAAACTGAAGAAAAGATAATTGAGGCGTGCAGACCAGAAGTGGTAAAGTGCAAAATTGGCAAAAATGGGATACATAATTGCATGTAATTCCCCAACATGGCATCCTCTTTTCAGTGCCATAGTTAGGTAAGTCCATAGTTCACCCATCACCGTGTAGAGTGAAGCACATTACTGCTGCTGTGACAATGTCCTGCCATTTTTCAGTGCAATTGTGAAGCACATCCATGGTATTGTGAAAGATGGAGTTGAACAGTTGAGTGTTACTGATGTACGTACCATGCACTAAAATACACCCATTTTGTTCATACAAACTTTATATTTTACGTTTCTACAAAGGCCTGTTTTTTTCCCATCAAAGATTTTGGACTCACACAACTTCAGCTCTGCGCGCCTCATGTAAGTCCGGAAATAATAATCTAATAATGTTCTTATCAGTTAAAAATTTATAATCTTTCAAATGCAGTAAAATGTTAGCAACACTTTATGTGTCATACTTCACTTTAGGCCGTGTGGAGCTAATATTTTAGTTACATGGGGACATTTGTTATAAGGAATTACTTTAAATTTTACGGGCGATGTTTTAATTTGCCAACTGAATAAAATAATGGACACAGCTAAAAAAAAATGCTGCCAGAGTTACTAAAAGTCGGTAAGTACTAAACAAAAATAAATTGTATTCTTTCACTAAAGTATATAAGTACAGACATTCAAGTGAAATTACCAAACATTTATTTTAATATTATGCCAGGTACTCTGAAAGAAATATCACATTATTATTACGCTTACTGGCGTAATATGTGCTAAAACTCAAACGTTAAACATATTCAAATATTTTAACCTGTAAGTTATTGCCATTGAAAAACTTGTTACAGGTATGTGAACATACAAGAATTGAAATGTACTTAGCATCTGTAACCACACCGTCTTTGTTTTATTCATTGTAATTTATTTATTCGTTTACTAATCAGCAAGCCATTTCAAAGGTCTATAAATCTCTTGGCCATTGAAATTCTTGTGTTTAGTTCCACAAACGAGAGAATCAACAAATGCGAAAGTGAGATTAGGCAAGTTTTTAGTTGTCTACTCAAACTAATCCAAAGAGCTGTTGTGTAAAAATTTACTAAACCAGTGTTAAAGTGAAAGTCCATCTAAATATGACATTCTGCATTAAGAGAGGACCAAATGAAGGCCGCTACACACAGTACAATATGTCTTAAAATATTGTATGCTAGGTGTCGTACTTGCATGGCTAATGACTTACTCAAGGTTCAGCATACAACAAGCAACCCTGCGAGCTCAGCTACTGGTTTCTGCTAATGGACTAAATAGTATTTTATGTGAGAGTTGCATCGCAATAATTAAGCAGCGGCCAATCAAAAAATACAGCACGAGACTTTGTTCACACTTTTAGGTGGGAATTATTTAATAAACGATATGAAAATAAGCAATTCAAAGGCCAACTTGTCATAATTAAAGAACGTTCCACATTAAATAGAACAAAATATGGAAACTAGCTGGGCATAATATGTACTTATTAGCAAAGATCTTAATAACCAATACAAAATTATGCAAGATTTTGGTAAAACTGAAGTTTTTCGTTTCTTTTTGCCTAAAAATTACCTGCAACGAATTATGTTATTTCAGTTATTCTTTACTGCCTGGTTTAAACTAGCAAGGCAGTCATTATAATATGCAGCGTTAATTGTACTGCTCCTAGATTATCAGCTCGTAAAACTATCTAACAGTAAACAATGTAATACCTACAAGATATAGAAAATATTATACCATGTGCTATGTGCCTGCTGGCCAACGATGTGATAGGACAAGCAGACCTTGTGCCTGGTGCACGTGGCAACACTGCCTCAAGGGCGTAGTTGAGACGGTGGTTTGTACTGACGTCAGCGGCAGGTTCCACAAACCTAAGACCTGCCCGCCGCGTTGAAAGTGCGGTCCAGGTTTGTTCTTGACCCTGACCAGGACTTGTTTGGTAGGCGTCTTACCTTCCCCTTCCACCCGGCACTTTATAGCCAACACCTGACACAGTGTCTTGACCATGCCAAGCCCGGTGAGTTCTCTCGCGTCATTGCTTCAACCTACGTAACATATGCAGTGTCGTCATACTTCCAGGGTCGCCCACGTCTGCTCGACCACTGTTTATTACTACTTAAGGGGCCCGCCTCGTGGCACATGAGTTTGTGTGAGTGAGGTATGGTGCTAAGGACGACGTCGTATGGGCCATAAAACGGTGCGTCGCCTCTACGCTTAAGGCGTGCAGTCTTCGCGAAAAAAACAAATTTCCTATGGGACTTTAAGTGGTGACCCTATTGTTTTGTTTACTAAATCACTTTGCTAAAGTCTAATGCACTACCCTTAAGTGGTTTCACGTGTATTCGGCTAGTATATTTTCCGCTATAGCAGCCTGAAAACCCCGTTTTAATCCATTTTGACGCGCCCTAAAAGGGGATTTCTAATACGTGTGTTGTCTTGAAAGTACCTAAGGGCTGTCGTCTGAAGTGTCTGTTCTTTTCGTAGACAAACGGCGTGAACACACGTGTATTAGTTTCGGTGTAAAACTTTTCCTTCAAACACGCTGCAGTGTGACTTTATGGCAACGAGGCGGACCCCTTAAGGGTCTTAGCTACCTTCGCCCTTGAGTTGTGTTTAAGCAGTATGGGATTAACTCTTTGGTGGGTGGTAAGAAAGCCATAACTCATGTGAAACATAATGAGACTTGTGCTCTTCTTATTATTCACTAACGGTGTTAAGAAGGGTTAAAGTTACATATTATTGTAATAAGCTTTATGCCCTATTAAACATTTCTAAAAATAAAAGCACTAATCTCAAATGATAATAATTATACCTAAGCCCTTCTTACCGTATACTATAGAATTTATTTTTTGACAAAACTACTTAACAGCATTCAAGTGGCAAAAATGCTTAGTTTTATATTTGTAAGACACTATTTTTGCAGACGTTACTTACTAGTGCCTACATTTTACATTTCTCGCCATTTTTAAACTCTGATTGTCTTTCTATAGCGGCAAGTAAAACTGGGAAGTAAGACAACTTGACGTTTAAGGTTTAAGGTCATTATGTTTTCATCATTTCAAACACTTTTGTACACACGCGATGATTAAATGATTCCTTTTTCAGAATTTTTACATATCTAGCTACACATTTCTTAGTAACGTGATGTATTTTGTTCAGGTTGTATTTATGACGTGAAAATTACTGCTTTTCAAACATTTATTAATCACACATGATAACTGAAGAATAATTATTTAGCATTTCATCAAAACTGGCAAATACGCTGTACCTACGTTGCCAAGACCAAATTTTTTTTAAATGTAATCCATTGCAAAGAAATTATATCCCAAAGGTATTTAGATTGCGGTAAAGATATCTTTCCGTACAGCAAGGGATATAAGGAACAATTATGTTTAGTACTACATTATGTCTTTAAAAAGTTCTTTGGGAACAATAAAAGTTTATTTACAGCAAAGATTTTAATTTTTCCAACACAAAGCTAATGCTAACAATACCTCAACTATATTCATCACAAAAATTTCAAATAAATTATCATGACAGTAATACAATTTTTGTAACCATTATCGTAAGTTTTAAATAAAATGTTTATTGCGGCAAAGTAACTTGCCAGTGTGTCATATTTAGTTTTGATAAAATTCGTATTTATAACACTAAAATTGCGGTCATTTGAACGATTGTTGATCATATGAGATAACTAAAGTAATTATTAATCAGAATTCAATGAAACTTGATATACATGTAGAACTTAGTAAAGCGACTTGAATTTACTGTATTTCATTCATACCGTATTCTGTTTTTGAAAATTAGAATTGTGACACTTTGATGTCATGTATTCGAGGAACAATTGTTTTAATTCGGTATACATTTGGTACTAAGCAATATAAAGTGAATGTAATGTTGTTTGTTCATGCTGTGTATGTACGTCCAACAGTTTTGAAGATTTCACGACACGAATGTATATTTTCGAGCACACGGTTTCCTAGAATCGCCAAACCAATTGTAAATATTTTTTTTACGGAATATATATATTTACAATTTATATGTGCTGGGCCCGCACTTCTTTCACGAATTATGTAAAGATTCAACCAAAATGCATCGTTTACAAGACTTAGCAGATCATCAACTACGTTATTGTGCAAATTGGCAGTGGCATTGTACCGACTGTATCGGTACGCAAAGTAATTTGACGACGCTCGAGACAGTTCAGACATTGCAAGATATCAGCAGTAAATATATTTTATTCTCCGCAGCTATATTTCAAACTCTTTCACGTATCCAGAAACTCTTACATACCGGTACCTTATATTCCATTTGTAATGGTTTGGTATATATATTTATTTTGTTTGTGGCCCACGGTTATGACAGCCCTCCGGCCAATAGTGCAGCTATCATATGAGGTTACAGTAGCAAGGAGACGTATTAGAATAATCTTCTGAGAACAATTTCGCATGCAGACAAATAGTTCAGACCATTCAGACGAACACAAATTAACACCCAGCCAGACCTAAGGATCGAACCCAGAACCCCTCATACCAAAGTCGGTCGCGCAGCCAACTAAGCTACGGGGGGTCGGCATATGGTTTAGTATATTTTACGACGCTGTATGTAAACATGACTTTCTTCGCCATAGATGTATTATGGACTAAGCAGAGACACTGGTTCAGACAGTTCAGCTAGCCTCTCGCTATACTAGCGCGCTCCAGTGACAGTTTCTGAACCTCAAGAAATATTGTCAATAATTGTAATTAATAATTTTCTTGTTTAATTGTGAATTCATAAAAAGAGTTTCGTATGTAATTAATTGTGTACGTGGCGAGTTGTACAGTAATTGTATTATACTTTTCTTTTGAAATATCAGGTTTTCATGTCATAATATATTTAAACTGTAGTTGTTCTTCCGCCATGTTGGGCGAACTATTTTTTGGATCAATGTTAATGTTCGCTTTTTTATAAATCCAAGGATTCTTGTATATGCGTTCAGTCGGCTACCTGTGAAACGTGTCAGTCTTGTTATTCGTTATTGTAAATGCGGAATGGGTTGTTATGCTGCAGGACTTGTAATTGATTAATTTTCGGCGCATGTTTAGTTAATTGTTATTTTTCTTGAGTTGGAGTCCTGTAGCATAATGCCCTAAGTCCTAGTGTTTCGTTCGTGTTGCAATATAAATATAATTTTGCTTGCATCTATTGCTGATTATTAACTGTTATTACTATACTGATGTGATGAGTTCTTAGATTAGTTTTACATTTAGGATTAAACCTTGTTTGTCGAAGCGTCCTTGCGAATATTAGGGAGTCGTAACCGACGTTCTTGCTCTTGTGTATTTGTTATTTGCCATCACCATTAGTTGAGGTTAGCCCCGATGAAGGGGAAGTGATGGTACACATTACTGCTGTAGTTCACCGTGTTAGAAGAAAATATAAATTGTATAATTTTCGTGTTTTTAAGTCTAAGATACCGATTTTAACACTTGAAGTTTATTTGCACACACGTTGAGGAATGTATAGGCTTATTATTTGTGCTGGAAATTTCCAGTTATATTTCTTAGTTCTGTTTCGGAAAGCATCAGCCAAAAATATACAAATAATTCGACAATCGTTTAAATTTTAAAATTAACTATCGGTTCATTTGTGTATTGTTAAAATTCTAAAGTATACGAAAAGGAGATTAAATGCTATGCAGTTAATGTAAATATTATGTTTCAATACAGTTATTATTAATCAGAACTATTTGAGGTTTAGGGAAAGTTATTTAGCTGTAAAAATTCCTCAAATAAGCATTAGTAAGCGATCTGTAAGTTCAGAACTCAAGGAGCTTAGTTCACTATAAATGTTAAATGTATTTTACAAAATATACATCTAGGTAAGCATTGCAAATTAATAAAAAAAGTATAAAATTTATTAAATTTTCATTATAATGTGTCCAATTCCTAACAGAAAACATAGAAAAAGAATTGGCAAGAAGAAACACATCACGTATATCAAGATTGAAAATCAATGGAACTACACACACACACACACACACACACGTATGTCTCCCAACACAATAAAGTAAGACACTGCCGATTTTTTACTGACGTTGATAGAACCACGTTGTGGGGTGTCTTGGTTGAAAGGAGTACGCCCAAGCTATGTTTGTCTTATTATGTTGTGTGGATATATTTTGCTGGAAACAATGAGACAGTTAAATGACCTAGTCCTTCAACAAGGTTATGGTAAACATTTCATTTTTGTCTGCATCGTCACAATAAAAATCAATTGGTGTTATATTGTGTGAACGTAGGGGCAAAATAATTTAACCGTCTCTGCTAGTTCAGCTTGCTAAAATATATTCGTATGGTTATATCTTGCCTCCTAACCACAAAGAGTCAGGCGGACGCGATTTCCAACAAATATAAGTAAAACTTAAAACATTTTATTTCCTACCATCATAAGGCACTAATGGCTAATTTATTTATGTTTATTTACTTGTTTGTGATATAGCGACTGTGGTATTTAACAACAATATTAGTATTCTTATTTATTTCTTTGCGAAATGTCGAGTGTGATGACATAAGTTTATCAACACAAGAACGTTCACGTAACTTTCTTATCTTTACACATTTCGTGTTTTAGGATTATGTGTAGTTCACAATTACTGCAGATTTGCGGACTGTCTAGGTTGCTATTTTTGTGTTGACCCGGTCGTACATTGTATCACACAACATTTTAACTTCAGGGCCATCGTATACACGCTCTGTATTGGTTTACGGAGTGAAGAATTTGCTCATTAGGTCCATATACTTGACCCAATATGTATAATGTTGCCTCATATGTAAAATGATATTTTCATGAACTCCCTAGCAAAGGCAATGCTGAAAACCATTCTTCTGAGAATTATTGGTGTGAAATGCGGTCACTTTGCTTCAACTGCTGCGCTAACTGAACTTAGACTCAACGTAACACCTACTTCTTACGCAGCTTATGTGATGCCTATTCTCGTGTAGTTATGCATGATGTTACGAACGAAGTAGCGTTAAGCAGGTCTTTGCCAAGCAGGCCACCCTAGCAATCACATAGTTTCCCAACCAGGACCACCCGGTCGAGGATTTAATAATGTTAAACACTGAATACAATACAACAGTGGACATCTCCACTCCAACGAGAGTACAATTTGTCACACACGAGATAATATAGAGGCGTGTGGTGCTGTCGACGGGGTATGTCAGCCTCACATCGACGCTAGGGTCATTTCGCCGACAACCGAGCGTGTTGGAGCAATGGTAAAACACTTACCTCGCATTTTTGTGGATGTGGAATCGATCCCCTGCTCCGGTTATCCAGATTTCGGTTTTCCAGGATTTTCCGAAGTCACTCCTAGCGAACGCTTGGTTGGTTCTCAAACAGACCCTGGCCGAACCCTTCCTACTTTCTACCCATGTTTCTCTTCCAAAAGCCTTGTGCTGTTCGAGGACACGATAAACGAATAAACAAATATGTATAAAACAATGAAAAAATTCACCAGGACGTCCATGTTTGAGCGCCGTAACCGCTTCATCACATCAGTCTTAACAACATATATGGACTGTCGACCTTACAAACTAATGTATATTTCACGTATCATATTGTAGCTTCATAATATACGTTCATAATCTGCCTCCCTCCTCCCGACGGACCACATGCATGACATTTTAAATTCTTTAAAAATAAATCCACATAAAAGTACAAGGAATATTATGTATACATCAGAACTTTTTTTGTTGAAAGTGGTTCGTTTATTTATACGACACATATAACATACACGAATACAGCTACCGCCGCGGCGCTGACTGAAAATAGGTTCTACGTCATCAGCCTGTACTGCGTATTAATATACTCTGGTGGTAATCTGATAGATAACTGAAGTAAAGTAGGTAGCTTTGAGCATTGTTAGCACTTGGACAGATTATCGCCAGGAAACACCGGCAAAGCATGCCGCTAGTGCATATATGAAAGCGGGTTGGATTACCATAAAGATCAATTGTACACGACAGAAGAGTAATCGCTCTGTATAGGCTACGGCCGTTTACATCTTTATGGCATGCTCCTCAATTATTTACCGCTTTAGTTCGCTGTGACAGAGAAATAAAGTTGTAACCCGCTTACATATGCCTATTTTAAGTGAAACATGTATTCAATAACCTACACTACGTTTAATATTACTTCAATTCGAACAGCGTTCATTATTACTAATCTGTAGTAAGCTAGTAACATAAAAAAAATATTTCTAAGCCGTCAGAAATATCAGCTAAAATAATGGGATTTATAAAACTCCTGCTAATTTTTTAAATTATATATTTATTTGTTTGTATACGTGTTCCAACAACTGTCCACGAAAAAAAATTAAGTGAACATTTACAAAGCTATTAAATTATCAAATGTGCTTTGTGTACATTTACTGTAAACATTTTAAAAACAACGTCATAATACACTATAGACAAGCCTAATTTACAAACATTTTGCGAAAGCTTCTCCGACAGCACTTAGCTGCAGCAGCCAAAGAACATTTAAACGTAAATACAGTTTTTTGAACACGTATGTAAACAGATAAATATATATCTGTGAATCGAAAAAACATTTTCCTTATTTTACCTCTTTAGGGCTAAATTCGGAAAACATATTAAACGGTATTTTAAATTTTTACATAAACATCAATGTAAGGCAAAGAACACTTCGATATCTCGATTGTTTACACAGATTTAGTGGATTATTCGAAAACACATTTCACGTAATATCACCCCCTTAACTATCAAATTTCGAAACGTATTTGAGTCATGTCATAGTCTATGTATACGTAACCAACTTAAACAAAAATCACGACGATAATCAATTGCAGTGATATAGGAGATTCATAGAAAATATTTTGCACCTTTTTAATGCTCTGGGGGTCGAATTTCAAAAAACCTACAACTGCTTTTGGAGCATTTAAGTGAGCAACATTTTTAAGTGAATACCAACTTTCTATCCCAAACGATTCTATAGATATCGATAAAAATCAGAAACACATTTAAGGTCTTTTCACCCCCTTAAATTTAGAATTCCTAAAGAATTTTTAAATGAGCAAATATGGATTTTTACGAGTGTCCTATTAAAGTAAAAATCACGACGATAGGCCGTTGGGTTCGAGCTCTATCGACGTTTCTTCGCAAATATATTTCATCCCGGTTTCAGCCTCTTAGAGGTCGAATTTCGAAGTATCCTTTCTTATTGCTCGCCTACGACGTGCGAGGAAACGACACAAAAATTTTCACCATTATAGGTCCAGTAGTTTGGGCTGCAGTTTAATATGTCAGTCAGTCTCAGTCAGTGTTCTCATTTACATATATATTTTTATATTAAACTATAAGTCCCCCGCGGCTTTGCTCGCGAGTATTATTCGCAACTGGTAATATTTACTTTAATTGAAGAACCTATTTTACTCAAGATTGGTACTTCAGTCATCAAATGTTAGAATGTCCAAGCAGCTAGTTGAACTAATTCTGCAGCAGGATAAGTAGCTATAGCTGTCCACGCGAAAAGCAGTCTTAAATTTGTCCCTGCCACTAACAGCGAATTCGCTTGGGCCTTATTTATAGCCCTGCCTATTTGACGTTGTAGGGTAATTACAGACACCTAAGGTAAGAGGTTAATAGAATGAAAAACATCTTATTTACCCTGTGTACATCCATTGGTGACGGTGCCCTCAATTATATATTTTAAAAATATTCACTCTAACTTTATTGCCATTACAAAGTTTCAGTGGGAAAAGGTTTCACGGAAACGTATTTGGTACCGCAAACTTAATATTAGCGAGATGATATATCGTCGGTTTACTGCCAAAAGTGACAAAGTCAAAATGAGATAAAATTATAAAAATGCTAGGAATATGTATATGTTGTTCACGAACAATTACCCAAGTTTAAAGTCTATTCGTCGTTTCGTACTGTTGTGTTACAGTATACTATTAACATACCACATTTTTGTTAATATCTACAATTTAATACTCTTTTTAAACGAAGTAGCATTTATTACTTAATCACTTTTGGCAATATACCGACGATATGTCAGCTGACATTGTAGAAGAACCTAAGTGGAAAGCGAACTGCAATATTACCCCTTTTAAAGACTACATGTAAATTGCACTAATTCGATCCGCCTTGTAGTTTTTGTGTGTCAGAATTGAACGTTCGCACGCAGCTTTTAACGGAATTCGAGCCCAGAACCTCTTGGAATTTAGACCTGAGTAACAAACAACTGCGTCACGTAACGTCGAAATAATTCATGAAAATAAAATTTTATTTAAAAAAATGTAATATCTGTGTCCAGGGCTCATAGAGGTTGTACAACACCACGTCTCGATAGGTTACTGTAGAGTGAAACTCCTGTACAGGTTGTTTCTCGCTGCTCGTTCCTGCTTTTCGGATCGTCTGCCTTGAATATTGACCAATTAAGTTTTATTCTTAATAATCACGTTCCTTATAAAGGAAAAAAAATTACATATATATTTTTTTAAATATTTACGTAGGCATCACTCTGACGCGAACACCACCTCAATATCGCTACTGGTTAGATAGATGTCGTGGGTTGATGGAAAACAAATTTTGTGCTTTTTTACCCTTTTGGGTGTCGAATTTCAAAATATATTTTTAATTTACATCTTAGACAATTTTATAAGTATCCAACTGAAGTGTAAATCACATCGCTAGTCCGTTCAGTCGAATCAAAATCGATCATTCACTAAAAAAACACATATCACCCCTGCACAGTATTGAGAACTCGAATTTCAAAAAAATCTGAAAAAAGTTTTGCGGTAATTTCTGCAGTCATCATTCTGAAGCAATAATTAATTGTATATACCGACGGGATCGACAGATATCGAGGATTTATCTAAAACACGTTCAAGGTCTTTTCACCATCTAAGAGAGTAAATTTCGAAACACAATTGAATTACGTTTTAGAATGCTTTATTGATATCTCGTGGACGTAAAAAACACAACATTATCCCGCTGGGTTCAAGATATATCGATGATTAATTGAAAATGCTTTTCACCACTTTTCACCCCTTTCACATCCTTAGGTGGCGAATTTCGAAAATTCCTGAAATCACTTTTTAGGTACTTGAGTAAGCATCAATCCTAAACAAAAATCACGTCGCTATATAAAAAGCTATGGGATCGATATATCTATCTATATATCTATCTATATATATATATGTATATATATATATCGAATGTGAGTCGAAAACACATACTACCCCTTTTTAACCAGTTTAGGGCCGAATTCGGAAAATATATTTTAAATGGTACTTGAGATATTTACAAAAGCACCAATTTAAAGCAAAAAGCAGTTCGGTATATCGATTGATTCGATAGATATGGAAGGATAATCGAAAACATATTTCACGTATTTTCACCCCTTTAAATAAAGAATTTCCAAACGTCTTTGAGTCCTCTCACAGACATTTGTAAAAGTAACAAATTAAAGTTACAATTACGACTATAGCCAATTGTGTTTCAATGATATAGACGATTCATAAAAAACACATTTTGCCCCTTTTTACTGCCTGGGTGTCGAAATTCAAAAAGACCTAAAACTGCTTTTTGGGTATTTACGTAAGCAATATTTTGAAGTTAATATCAACTCTCTATCCCGAATGGTTCGATAGATATCGATAGTTGATTGGAAACACATTTAAGGGGTTTTCAACCCCTTAAATGTTGAACTGCGAAAAATCCGTAAATAAACTAATATGCATTTTTACGAGTGTCCTATTAAAGTAAAAATCACGATGATAGGCCGTCGGGTTCGAGCTCTAACGATGTTTCTTCGGAAACACATTTTACCCCTTTTCACCCCCTTAGAGGTCGAATTTCGAAAAATCCTTTCTTAGTGCTCGCCTGCGACCTGTGGGGAACACCCACAAAAAATTTCACGATTCTAGGTCCAGTGGTTTGGGCTGCAGTTTGATATGTCAGTCAGTCAGTCAGCTTTCATTTCAATATATAGAGATATGCATATTTTATGAAGCGTCCTCTCTCATTCATCAACGCAACCATGAAATTTTGAGGTTAGCTTCTCCTTAACCTTCCAAATTTTAAAATTAAGGTGCGAAAAGGGGTTTATTGTGTTTTCAAATAATCCCTGATATCTCAGTAATCTGTAATTATATTTATTTTTAACTTCTTGTTATTGCCAAAACAAAAGCATGTAAGCAAATTTTTAGATTTTGTGAAATCCTAATATGTAGGGGGTGAGTAACCGTGAAATGGGTTTTTCGTCATTCCTTGGCTACTCTTAAATTAATTAAAATATCGAGGAATGTTTTCTCTTCAGATTGATGCTTGCGTAAATATCTAAAAACAGTTATAAGGATTGTTTTTAATTCATACCAAAAAAGCAGTTAAAAAATAAATGTTTTTTTCTTTTAATATTAAGCTTGTGCAAATGTTAAAATGTAAGCTCATGATTTTTTTTAATTCGACCTTGAAAGCCGCTAAAAATTAAACGTGTTTCTTGTTATACATCTGCATCTTTTAAACCCGTTGGGTATCGAGATGATTACTTTCACATGGATGAAGTTAACGTAAATATCTACAAACCAAATTCAGAGGATTTTATGAAATGAGAAAATAATGAGTGTGAAAAATCAGTATAATATTACAGAACTCGCGCAAAGTCAGCACGACCACGGAGAAACAATTCTAAAGCTGTTACTTTTCGTCATCCTATTCACAAATAAACCTCTTAGATCTTGGGCCTGTACGTACATAAGAATTTTCACAACCTTCCTTGAAGCATTCGTTTCTAATAATTTTTGTCTGTTGTGTGGAAAGTTTTGGAGTCGTATTCCGCGTAAGACTTAGCGACGGGAATTAACGTGCTATTATATACGCACATATTAGTGGCACCTGGAATATTGCACAGGGACAGTCGAGATATTTGGGTTTGAGAGACTGTTTTCGGAACAGAAATCTTTATGTGAAACACATTAGGGCATTAAGGGCATAAACAGAGAATACTAACACTAACCAATATTTTAAACAGAGTTGATGTTTGCATTAAATTATTCCACGCGGGCAAAGCCGCAACGGAGAAGCTAGCTTTCCATAAGTCGCGGTATAAAACCATATCTTATCACTAACAAGCGTGTTAATAACACGAGAGCCCCCATTAAAGCATAACGTTTTAATGTACCCATTGTACCCAATGCATATGTTGATGCTTTAATGAAGCATAACTCTATGTTTATTGTAGGACTCTGTGCAAACATAGATCGTCCTTCTTCACATTAATCACTAATGCCTAGTCGGTCACTACCAACGCGATCATCAGCAATACAATGTGAGTGAGAGATTTTGGTCAACACTAAACATCGATGTCTTCTGCGCAGGTGAGGGGTGACATGAGGTGAGTATGGAACGGCGCCGGAATGAAAGAGCGGGGGAAACGGGAGATCCCCGAGAAAACCCGCCGACCAACGGCATCATCCGGCACGATTCCCACACGCGAAAATCCGGGGAACGACCCCGCCGGGAATCGAACCCGGATCGCCTTGGTGGGAGGCGAATGCGTATTAGAAGTCTTAAGGAAAGTCGTTTCCAGTAATTTTATACATAGTTATTCGTAGGTTCTCATCGGATATTGTGCGGAAACGTGGTGACTGTGTAACTGAGTTTTACGGCTCGTCGACAACGAGATCATTAAAGACGCTGACACACAACTAAGTACAATGACAGGAGCTGCGAGAGAAATCGGTCATGGTCTGTGTTAAAGGAATCATCCCATCAATCGCCTGGAGCGATTTCGGGAAACCACGAAAAAACCGAAATCAGGATGGCCGGTGCCGGGGATCGAACCCGCTAAGCTGGGTGTCTTTTAATTAAAGATAAGATAACGTTCATGTTCTTCATCAGAAAAAGTTACGTCGTGGAAGTACGCGATGTTACGTGAACAACTGAAATAACAATATAATATTCCTGTTCATTCCCACAGTCGATATTTTACAAAAAGAAAGCGAAATTAGTTAAAATTCTCATTAATACCCTATGTTGGTAGCTAAATAAAACAAGTTAAGTATTATTTGTGTAAATGGAAAATAGCGTACGCCTAAATAAATTATATTTAGGCATAATGTTTCAAACTAAATAACACCAGTAATAATTAAGTTGTTTAACAAATTAAGTGAAATTACTTTTGTTTAAAAATTGCTTCTATAAAGTAAACCAAACTAGCATTTCAATTTATTTGTCTGGAGCAAATTAAACGTCATATCCTAATGCAATATACGTATTACCGAATCTGATAAAATTGTCATGGATTAAGTAATCATACTAAGACTAGATATTTTTCCCGTACACATATTTCTTTTTTTTTTTTTTTATTCATCTACCAACACTCCTATGTACTCGGAAGTCTTATAGTGCAATAGTAAGGAATCCAATATGTTCTTATCACGGAATTCGTTAATTGGTTTTAATTTAATTCTTCATAAATTTTTTTATTTGTGAATTTGTGCATAAAAGTAAATTTTTCACTAAGCCACCAGTAAAATATATTTATAATTTCAGTTATAGATTTCACAAAGTGATAGCAATAGATTACCAAAGTGTCATCATATCAACATCTATCCGGTTTGTGAAGGTGTTTCCGTAATAGTGTTTTACTCAAGCGTTTAGTAGTAGAATAAAATCGGCATTAATTTTTATTGTAACCAGCGACTAAACGAACATTAATAATGTGAAACTAAATTAGTGAGAGTACGTCATTACGGAAAGTATTCAAAATTTACGACATATAACGCAAACACTTATAAAGTTTAATGACGAACTATGTTTATTAGCGTGTGTGATGAGGCAACAGCTGAGGACTTGCCAACATTTGCGTGCTATTTAGCAGACAAAAAGTGCTGATTCACGAAAATGTAATTATATTCTAAGCGTCAGAATAAAAGGTGATTGATAGTGGCAATGCAAATTAAATGACTTTGTGTTCTTCGTGAGTAATCGATAATCTTTTGCAACGGGTGTCAAAATCGTTTGTTTATAAAAAAAAGTATCCGACGAAGAAAATAAAACCCGAGCCTTAGTGGAATATATGTTTCGTAATGATAAGAAGAGTTTTTCAATGTAAATTTTAATATAATAACTCGTGGAATTATGTAGACTTTGTTAACGAAAATATAAGCGAAACCTGATACTAAACTTATAGAGGGTAGTACACTGAAAAATATGATCATTTTAATTGTTATATTTGTACAAGATAAAATTGAATTATAGGCAAATAATAAATATTTTTACTATAACGAAATTTTTAACTGTCATAGTTTTGTATAATAATCATGTTAAATTCAAGATTATCATACAACTGTTTTACGCAAAAATAATAAATAAAAAATTCCACACTGTTGATCATTATAACAGGCTAAGACTTGTGTTTCCGAACGCATAGGTATTTTTCATTTTAAAATAGAATGGATTTAAAATGAAAATTGTCAATTTTACTAAAATTAAAAACAAATATACATAAAAACTAATTATTGTGGTTTTATACATGCCTTGCCGTAGTCCATCACACTGTTCAGTGAGTGGTTAGTTGGTTGGTTTCATTTAAATCCATAAAATCGTTTTATGCAAATTTAGACTTAAACATGTCATTATACAAACTGTATACAAAAGCTAAAATAGTTTCACTACAGTTAAAAGTAGTCGCAACATTTATATATAAAAAAACAAATCACGTATAAAGACACAAAATATTTAAACTAAACGTTTCGGTGAGATCTCCCTTAATACTTCTACTAGGAAGAAAAAGTTTTTACACTTACCTCGAAAAGTTGTTATCATCCACATGTTAGTTTGTCCAGGAAATTTCCAGTTATCTTACTGATCTGCAAAGTGACTGAAACAGCTTAGAAAAATTTGCAATTCGCCTCCCACCAAGGTGATCCGTGTTGGATTCCCGGCGGGACCGATGCCGGAATTTTGTTTGTGGTCAGTTGTTTTTCTCGGGGATCTTCCGTTTTCCCCGCTCCTCTATTCCAACGCTGCTTCATATTCACATCGTGTCACCCCCCCCCCCCCACAAGCGCTTAGGACCTACATGTTAAGCGCTCACCAAAATATTTCACTCACTCTTTGCAAGTAATAGTACATGAGCAAATATTGAAATTATGTACAGCCTTTAAAGATGTAACACAGAAAAACCAACACGTAATATCCTACAGGTAGAGAGAGGGAGACAGCACGAGAGAATAAGAGCGCATGAGAGAGAGGGAGAGAGAGCACGAGAGAGAGGGAGAGAGAGTAAAAGAGAGGGATGATAAAGAGGGCGGGAGATAGGGAGCGAGAGAGAAAAAAAAGGATAACGTACATAAAACACTTATACGAAAGGGAAAAATAGTTGAAGAACAGAAATATAACACATAAAAAAGTTTAACACAGCACAAATTAACTATTCCTTCTACACATTAGCATTAAAAAAATATTATCAAGCATTTCAAGGTGAAACTTACATATACGAAAGTAACAGCATGAATGTTAAGAAACTAAACAAAAAATGAGAAACTAACTCACATAACAGGTACAAAACAAAAATATAAATTCCAAATAGTCTAGCATGTGAAAAAGCTGAAACATGATTAAAAAATACTTACAATTTATAAAACTGGTTAAAAAAAAATACTATTAGTCATACAAACAAAGGAAAAAAGTATTAGGTTATATAAAGAACTGAGGCAAGGTTAGATACCGTAACATGGTAGGAGGTCAGGCTAGGTTAGGTTAAGTTAGGGTTTCAGCATTAAAACATATTAAATAAATGGCCTAGCCGTAACATAAATTCTACCTAGCCTTGATAAAGCATAGCAAGAATAACGTATTGCAAGAATTAGAAGAAGACATGTATTAATAGAGGTAAAATAGTATTAACCTACACTACTTATATACACCATACAGGAAAAAAAATTTCCAATACCTACACGAGTAGAACATATTCAATGCCTTACGAGAATACAAAATACTGGAAGAATTCCTAGCAGTGTACTACGATACATTACAGAAGGAAATGGTCCTAAAAACGAGAAATTTTATTAGTGTAGAAATTAATTAAGCCTTGCAAAAAAAATGGTGCTGAAATATCATGGTGTCTACCGTGAGCGAAGAAATAGCCAGGTGATAGGATTTAATAATACTATTTTGGGTGAAGCAACATGTAAGCTATACAGAAACAATGACGTCGGTTCCGGGAACATCGAACTCAGAATTGGTAAGGTTAGTTCCCTTGTACCCTTAAAAACTACTTTATAGGCTAACGCACCTAGCGGTGAGACTAGGAAACAGAGACGGACTAAACCAGTAGTACATAAAACACCAATGCTATCTAGCACACGACACTGGAATCAAGACGATTAGTATAGCTACTAGCTCTCCTGGTGGAAAGACTCAGCACCAAAGTCTTAGTAATAAACGCCACCTAGGTGATTATCAGTAACTACTGGCAGACCTACCTGGAGGACAATCATAAAACTAATTTTAAAAAATAAGATGGACGGTGGAGCCAATAAGGGTAGCTAGGTATCAAGACAACGGACATAACCAAGTTGGTGGATGAACAGCTTAACAAGGAAGAGTATCAAATACAGAACAGATCCCAGATCCCTGCTCCATGCTACTGCAATAGAATCGGCTGGACTACACTACTCCCTTTATTTAATTTCCAAGCAAAAATCAATACGGATCTTAAATTATCAGTACGTATAGTTTTCTACCTATTATTAATATAATTGTAAGGTTATCATTTTCGGCAATTAAATGACAATTAAAAGAGAAGAAGGCAGAAATATGGAACCCAACTTTGTTGTTTTTTGTGCGTGTGGATCAGCAATAGGTTTAAAAATAAAATGTATGGCTCTGATGGATCCCCAAAGTGTCAGTAAGTATACTAGGTATAATTTCTCAATTATTAGATACACAATAATCACAATTGTTTAGTATGTCATAGAATGTAAAACTGAGTGGTAATCATTATGTGATGATAATATGGAACTCTACCCTCAGATCCAAAATAAAATGCTTTATTCCTTACAAAACACCAGAAAGTTACAGAAAACAAAGAAATGTCTTAAGAATAGTATTATATTAATACAAGATATAACTTGTCTTGATTGAACGGTGTAGACATAACAGTTCAAATATCGTCATTTGCAATAATCACAAACATAATGTCGGTTGTCTGCACCATCACCACACTCACTGTGAGCCCAGTATCCGCAGACAATACACTAAACCCACAGCTCAACCAATCTGGAATCAGAGAACCGTCTATCGCAAAATATGCACATTGCATACTTCTGTGCAGGATTTTCTTCCCCTACAGGCATATCCAAATCTGAGTCTCCCTATTTATCACCTTCAAACTCTTCGTCATATGACGATGAACTGTGATGTGGCGCTTGCCTTTTCGTAGTTTTTGACTTAACATTTCTGGAGGCGGGTGGAATGTTTGCTGATGTTGATGGAGTGGGATTTGTCTTGTCTGTATTTGTGTCATCTTTATGAAAAGTTAACGTTGCTCGTCTTTCTCTGCGCCCTCTTCCTTTTCCACGCTATTGTTCTGTGCCTTGTTTAAGCCTTCGACGAATTGTGTATGAATCTTTTCCATCCGACGCTTTATTGTTTGTATAGTGAAGTAGTCAAAACAGAACACTTCGTAAGTTGTCTTCCCCGGCGTGAAGAAGTTCTCTTTTGTTCAGACAATGTAAACATCTGCTCGCATGGGTACTGAGTGACGTCACTGCGCAGTAGCGATGTATTTCGATCGCCGATTGGACAGGCCTGTATAGTTCGGCCATGGTTGCGGGGATGTCACACTAGCTGCTTCAGTAAGCTCTGCTACCAAGAAGTGAAAGAAGGAATAATTTTCTCGATCAACTGGCAAGAGCACAGCCCGACCTGTACACTTCTTCAATGTTATAACTTCCATAAGAGGCGACGTCATTTTGTCGTGCGCACGTGCAAACAGGCCGAGAAGGGAGGCTGAGAGAATAGCACAGCTCTGTTATGGACAGTACAGTGTTGCATCGTCGCAGCTTTACAGGATAGAAACTCCAAGCATTTGTGATCGGTGAGACGAACATTTCTAACTATACTGGCGCTACAAAACACACAAGATTGTTTCAATATATGTTTTTTAAATGCTTCACAGATAACTGGTGTGCACATGCACTTGTGCACTTACATGCCGGCCGCTACTGTTGGTATGTGTTGGAGCAAATACAATAAATGTAATGTGTAAAATAAATATTCCGTTATATTTGAGTCAGTATATAAAAACGATTTGTAAAATTAACAAAGAATGCCTTTGTAGTTTCACGAACTTTTGTAAATGTACAAAACATTACCTGTAAAATAATTTGTTTTTGAAATTCCAATGACTTTCATAGTAAAAAAGTTAGAAAATTCATAGGTTTATCGTAAATTGTATAGTAACACAAAAATACATCCCCTAGAATGGAATTCCTTAGAATAAAGGTAATGCAAGGTACCGCGCCCGCGAAACTCGCGTGATATACCGAGAGGGTGCACCGCATTCTGAGGGCAAGTTAAGATTGTACCGTAATGTGGGTGTCTGCCCGCCTCGGGCCTTTGGCCCTCGATCCTAACATAACGCGAGGGTTGGTTAACATTCAGAGTGGGAACGTAGGGGTACTTTAAGATTGGGGGTTTGATTAACAAACGCTGATAACATCAAATGATTTCTATGATATTTTCGAAGCCAATATGGATAAAATTCTCAATGACAATCGTAGATAATGATATTTTCCAACTTCATGAGCAAATATGTATCCAAAATTACTAATTCGTTACTCGTGATCTCTTACGCAGCAGTTAAATGCACGTGGTTCCGGCGTCAGAGATTGTGCCTCAGAAGTTCGCAACACTCGAGACAATTTTGTTTAAAACGTTGGCAAAAATTGTTGTATATGATTGCTATTGTTTAATTTTCACAAATTGACTTCAGGAAACCAACAGTTACATATTAATGCTTTTAGCGTTGAACTGCGTAATATTCCCTCTTAAGGCAGGGAATATGCTGAAAGGGTGCTAGTGACATATTATAGGTATAACTTCCGTAAATTTCGTGTTAATACATGCAAACTATGAACGAAGGGGTACTTTAAGGTAGACAATGTGTCGAAGTATGAAAAAAAGGATTAAGGGGCATATTTGGAATAAATTTCGAAAATTTCGTGGAAGTCATAAATTTCTGAATTTTGGGGTTATTTAACGTGGATAATGTACCAACGTGATCAAAATTATAGGCATATAAAGTTGGACCCCTTAAAAATGTTTGTAATTCATATAACTGGTGAACTATTTGAGATTTATTAATAATATTTGGCTCACTTGCGTAAGCCAACACGCAGAGTTAAAAAAAAAAAAAATAGTCTGAGTTTTCGAAAATACGTAAAGTGTTGCAGGTCTATGAAAATGGTTATTTCAGTTAAATAAAAAGTCGCTAAGTACGGATAAAAAATATGTCAAAGTAGTGCACATTTCGAAGCAAAGCTTCGTAGGTCAAATGGTTCAGAAGTAACTGACACCTAAATTTGGACCACTATTAAATAAAATAGAAACAAATATTTTTCAACAAAAACCTTTCATCTACTAAACTTTTTCGGTTCTTTCAAATTAATCAATAAACCGAATATGTTTTGGTAAAGACAACATTTAGGAACACCCCGAAAAAGGAGTACCCCTTAAAAATAAAAAATTCGAAAATCTGGAAAACTGTTTCGGGATTTCGATGAGAAACGTATCCGTAGCAAATTGCAAGTCGATATCTTGCACTGTACCGATCCTACAACTGCAAACATGCGAAAAAGGCCAAAACATATCCCCTTTGTAACACTATATTCTCCCAGGGGATTAGTGGGAGATACCTACTTGGAGGTACTTTATGAAAGAGAAAGGACAGATAAAGCGCAGAAAATATTTTTGGGCAGGGTACCTAAAACGGTTCGATAGCTGCGCGCTGCCGAATTCCGCTACGTTTGCAAGAAACTTTCGTTTCAAAGTACCAGCCTGCGAACCTAGCGTGAAAAACCGAGATGGTTATCCGCGTTGTGATTTCATTTATAATGGTTTCTGTATACATTTGCATTTACCGGCTTGAGATCAGCAGCACTGCTGGAAGAGTGATGCAGGCTGCATTACGGGTGCAGTGTATGTGTGTTGTGGTACGTTAGATGTGGGCTTGTGAGAGAAATAAATTTCGTGAGTAATTTGTTGAAATATGTTGAATTAGTTAACGCTAGTAGGCGGGGAAGTGAACTGTTGTATCATGTTAGTCTTTGTAGGCAAGTGTAAAGCTTAGAATGAAGCAATGTTATTGAGTAAAAACATTAAAGTGGCGCGAATTATAGGGTAAATGTGTTACCCACCAATGGTGGTAGATAAAGCAGAAGCATAGCCAGGAACACTTCCACGTGTCGTCTCCGAGCACACTGAGTTGTTTTCAGCAGATGTAGAAAGAAATTTCCGAATAGGTAATCAGTGAAGGATTTGTTTAGGAAGGTAAGAACACATTGAAATAAGTGTAGTAGGAAGGAAGTTGGAATTTTTAAGTATTGGTAACTTAGGTTCGTCCGAAGAGTATGGAAAGGAGATGATTGTAGAAGTATATAGGACTGCAGGGTACACGACATTGCGTGTGAAGTTACGACCTTTATGTTCTTGTAGCAAGGTGATGTCAAAAGGTTTTTTTAGCAAGGACATGAGCAGCATCGAAGCGCTTTGCCCGAGAAAAGCAACATATAGTAGGTCACGGCTGAATACAGGGTTTAGGAGATAGCGACATATCTTATGAAAAGTTTGTCCTTGACATTATTAAAAGTCTTGTCAAAGCTGGGCGGATGGGGTATTGAACTCTTGAGAAAATGAAAGGGAAGTCAGTTAGAGAAGAATACAATTTTTATGTGAGGCATGTATGCCCTTTCACCCTTGAAAGGTCCGGTAATGATTTAGCATCGATGACATTGTCAGTCATGCATACAACGATGCATCTGGTACTATAACACAGATAATTTTTGGGGTCTATGTTTCTCAACAGCAAAAAGCATAAGCCGACTGCTAGTTTCAAGGAATGGGGACGAAAGGAAGAAATAAAAAGAGAGTTGAGAAACTCAGTAGGAACCTTCATAGTGTCTCCCTCGATTCTTCGAGTTTGGTCGAAGCTCAAGGATGTTCTTGTTGGTGCAGATGATCGAGATATATTTTCGTTGATCATGTCCGCATCGTCGTTCTTGGGGCAGAGAATGGCGCCAGTACTGATTACCTGCAAACACAGAACAGAAATGGTTAAGTTAAAACTAAGTACCCGACCGACAAATAAACTGTTCGGTAGCATAATATATAGTAAGAGGTTACCTGTCCGGTGAGTGTATCAGTGCCAAACACAGTGGAGCAGATATCAGCATCCTCGGAAGGACGATGCAGGATGGCTGCTCCATGAAGTCACATAGTAGGCTGTCAATGGATGGTGTCGTCCTGTTTCCGGTGTGCGTGAGAATGTTCTGAAATTCTTCCTGCCCTTGTTCGGCATGCCTGTTATGATTTAAGACAAACTGTGTGAACACTGGCCAAAGTGGAGAATTTTTGATGGAGGCAATTACCTAGTCAGCTCGTCCACCATGTTGAACAACAGGAAGTACCTGCCTGAAGTCGCTTCCTAGCAGCAATACCTTCCCACCGAACTTGGTTCTATCATCTTTAGTGATGTCTCTAAGCATAAATTCGACTTGATGAAGAGCTTACTTCGGTGCGTCAGGAGCCTCATCCCAGATTATCATGCTGCATGATCGCAATAGTCAGTCTCCCAAGATTGATGAGAGATATTGCATACAGAGTATTTTAATACTGGTACAGATAATGTGAAAATAGTGTGTGCTATACTCCCACCAGAAATAAGTATTAAAGCAAAGCCTGTACAGGCAACAGCACAGACTGCCTTACATTCAGTTTGAAGGCTGTGAATGAGGCAGTTCTATAGGGATGTTTTACCCGAACCTCCAGGACCATCGAGGAAGAAAGCCCTGCACCGAGGTTCGTCATAAGGCTCAGATAAAGCAATGGAAAAATTATATGATCAAGCACTAAGCATTTGTCGGCATTAAGTAGAGAAGACATGTTCAGCCTCAGCATTTTCATGGTCTGTGTCGAAGCGCGGAAAATTTTGTATGCGGCCTTGATTGGACGATGGAAGGTTATAATCTGCAAGACATTTGTCGAAATATGATAAGTGGGAAGAAGTGTGAAAAAATACCCGGTTTTCAGAAACAACATTAACAGAAGTATCATCGATAAGGTGTGGTATTAAAACATTGGTACGAGCGCAGAGGGTTAGAAAGGTTGCAATAAAATAGTATGTGAGAAAAGCAGACTCTAAGGCGTACTGGAACACACCACGAAACAGCCTCGAACAGTGTAACCTCATATATGTTGTTACGATGAAGCATAAGTAGTTGTAGACATGCATCTTTGTACGTAGGTTAAACAAATGTAGTCAGAGTACGGATGTCTTGGAAGGAAGTTGGACCTATGACATTGTAAAGTAGAATTCCGAGACACATGAATGCTTCGCTCCTTTGAGGTGTAGGTTGGTAAATCCTGGAAATTGAGTTGAAACCTCCCTTTGAGCCAGTTTCCACATGCGCTTAACATGCATTAACTGAGTGTGCTGTACTGTGCATCCTCCACAGCAGAAGTTACATTATTGTAGGTAATGATGACAGGTTGAATGTCCTCTAGGTGCAGTCGCAACATCAGTACAACGATATGTGGTCTGACATATTGTAATACAATAATCAGCAAACAGCCTCGCTGGAGCTGAAGTACCTGTAGTCCAAGAAAGTCAGGACTCCATCTACTGCGACTTCTACTACAGCAGAGTCGTGTCCCTTGAAGATGTACTTGAAACGGTGTCTGGTAGCTTGCAGTGAAGAGCAGAGTTCAAAGTTAATGTGGCACTCATATTTTGAAGCAAGTAACAGCTGTATGGAATAATGTGACAGTTGTTGTATGTACTGTTACAATGTCGAAAGTATGGCTGTTGTCAGGTCTCTTGTACTGAACGAAACATTTGAAGTTGAGAAGTATTTCTTCGAGCAAAGCTTTTGGTATGTGGCCCCGGCATTGGCCTTCTCGGTAGCAATATGCAGTGCGACCACACTTTGTGTGTACCATGTTGAACTTAACCAAATTTTGAAGAATGTGTTTTTGCAAAGGGTTGGGTGTTTGTGCCCGGCAGTTTTTTTCGGCATCTTTGTGCGTTTTAATTTTGTCTGCTTTTTGTAAAATGATGAGAATGTGAGCTTCTGAAATTAAATGGTGTAAGTGTATATGTCAACTCTGCCAAAAATTTCATGTTTTACAACGTCCTCAATAAGGGTATCAAGTATTACTTTAAACACCCAGCAAACCAAGTCTGAACTGTGGCATGGTTGCTGGTGGCCTTGCAAGCTCAGGACAGTTTCAGGCCATTTAGGTTTGCAAGTGAAAGTTTCAAAATGGTCTGGTTTCCCATACTGTCTCATAATGGCTATATCATTTTGATAGTAATGATGTAGTTGTCAGGCAGAGCCACAGAACAAAGAAGGCAAGATTACTTTCTTACCTACTCTGTGTTATAGGCATGTTCGTCAACTTGTTGAACATGTTCCATGAGCATCTTGTATGCTTCCACCCGCAACGTATCTTGATTCTGCTTGACTAACCATCTTCTGAGAGATTCAGCCTTGCAATAACAGTCAACCAAGTACTACTGCTGGAAAAATTTGCCGGAACGTTAAAGTATGGAGAAGCCGCGCCTCTTCATGGTACAGTATGCATAAAACTGGTTGCAGGTAACATTTTTCCTTACATCACTTACTACCACCTGGTAACTTTGACCACTGATGTACCCAGGGTTGCCACATAAGAAAAGTAGAGGGTATGTCATCGGGTTGACACAGGAACAGAGCTGGTTGATACCATGAACTGATGTATCCTAGGGGTAAACTCTTATATCATTCCTCAGTGGTTGTTCGTCGTCGACGAAGCCAGCCACAACCTCGTTCACAGCTACAAGTAAGTTGTAAATGTTTGGGCCTTTATCGACATCTGCCTTCATTTACAGCACCACCTTGCTACATGCACGAACCAAGCAAACAGCATTTGCTACCTCATAGAGCATGACTTCTCTCATTGTCTTGTGAATTGGTTCGAATGGATTTATTTGAGGCAACATTGTTTCAAGTTGTTCTACAGTGCCGATCTGGACTGGGTTGTGTTGGTGTGTACATGCTGCGTTTGCTTAATCCACATTAATGAAGTAGAGTAGGTTATATCAAGGTTCGTTGCGATCCACAGGTCGAGCAGCACCCGATGTAAGGTGATGGACTTGCCCTTGAATTTAAAAAATATACATAGAATATTGTGGAGTCTGGACAATGCTGTCAGCACAAAAAGAGGCAAAGGATAGTGCTGAATCATAGTTACGAATGAACTGGCGACAGTCTGTGAATTCTTCATCAATACTAGTTAGCAGGTGGCGAAGAAGATCAGGGACTTAAGCCAGGCATGAAATTATTATTCTACCCCTCATATATCAGATAGTGAAAGTGCCGTCTCTTTCAATGTCTTCATCTTTGAAATAGGGAGCGCCACAATGACTGAACACTTGGTCCATAGGACACAAGTTATGAGCTTCCACTATTTCATTGAAATCGTTGCTAGCAGCACGGTATGTACATGTGTTATAAATTCTAGGCCATAGCTGGGTTCATTGGTCAGGTTGTCTTTCTTGAACAATAAAAACAGGAGCATTCTCTTCTTCGTAAAATGGGTCAAGCATATGTCGTTGCAGATCTTAATCAAGCAATGCAGTATCTTCCAGAATAGTGTCTTGGACAGAGGTAACAGGTATTGCATGTTTGAAAAGCTTGCAGGAAATGTCCATCAACTGAAAGTTTAGTTTAGTCAGCATGACTTGGAAAAGAACTCTAAGCATGTATAGTGGGGTCAGGAACATGTTTTGTTTATATGTGCAGTGACATAAATTGAAGAAATGTGCATTTGTAGCGCGTAAGAAGGTCCTGGTGATTGACTAGCAACAGGGCTTACGACGTGAACAGTATACCAGTGGTCTGTGTCCTCAGCTTGGTTTGTACAAGTGTGGAAGTGGCTTCCGATGTATAGCCTTATTCGAAAGTGTCACTGGAAGAAGGAATATGATGATATTTATCACTATCGTCGGTATGAGAGACGGTTTGAGGTAGCCTCTCACGATGTTTCTGTTCTTTGGCAGTCACTTTGGCCTTTTTAGTCCATGCAGCAATTCTACTATATTTCTTACGTTATGGCGTAATGAACAAGAAAGTTTTAAATATAATCGTTTGTGAATGAAATGAAGAATTTCTCACAGTAAGTATAGTCACACTACCACAGTTTAAAACTGTAAAATGTTACGTAGATCTGTATAAACCATAACTAAAGCACAGCTGCAAATTAATAAATTGTTCTCAGTTTCTGGGCACTGAAACAAGAAACACTGGAATATTTTATTCAACACTACAAAGTAATTTAATTGGACGACAGACGAAATTCACCTTCACATCTGAAACAGTGGAGAAAAAGCAGGAACACACAGAAATATGGCAGTACAGTTATACATGTGTAATCAGTTCATGATAGAGAAATAGGGACAGGTGCCGAAAGCACCTAAAATTACGAGACTTAACTCGCGGGTTCCCTTTATTCATCTCATACAACAGGCAGGGTTACGGTGGTGGTATTCTAATGCCCCTCACCGCAGGTCTGTAAGGCTCACTCTCAAACAATAGTATTGTTAAGTGATTTGTACGTCAGTTCATTATAAATAATGGGGACAGATACTTACTGAGAGCACTTGACATTGCGAGACCTGATCTCGCAGGTTCCCTTTTAGTGGGCCATTACTGTAGGCTATGGTGGTATTGTAATGCCCCTGACAACAGAGCTGTAAGGCGCCCGCTTAAACAAGTGTATTGTTAAGCAACATGTAAACCACAGTGTCGGCAGAGGACACTCCATGCGGTGTTGGGCAGAGGCGACATGGAGCAGGAGGAGCCATTCTCAATCGGTCGGCTATACTCTTCTCAATATACCCAAAGCGGACCTCTCTTAGGCTTTGCGAAACAAAGAAGTGAATTAGAATGTCTCGGCTGTTGAAGGCACGACTCCACAGTAAGTATAAAAAGCAGATAAAGTTTTCCAAGGTCAGTTATACCCCAGCCCTTGTGATGGCCAAAACCTCAATCGATGTGTACCGAGCCTGTAGAGGGTAAATTTGGCTGCCACAGATTTGACAACTCCTGCCAGTTAGAACGTTGTAATTGGCGATTGGAAAGGGTGGGTATATGCCGAAAAGATTGAAAAGGGCATAAATGACATATTGCTCATAACATTGGTACTTTTGGTGGTAGGACCTTCAAACTCTGAATTTATAGGTATTATATGGTGGGATTATGCCTAAATATGCCTAAAAGGGGCAAATGGCATATTCGGCTTTACTCCAGCAATTTTCATGATAGGGCCTTCAAACTTTAAGGTGGGGAATATGCCGAAAAATGCCGAAAGTGCGTAAGTGGCACTTTCTTTTTAATCGTTTCTCTACACGCACTTATCTGAGAATGTGAAATTTATTTGCGAGTTGGTGTTTTCACGATTTTCTCAAAAATTATGTGGCTTATACTTGGCTAGAAATTACGATTATTATGTATTGCCTGTGTAAATATTTGTAAATAGCATTAATATAGGTAAAGTGATGTAATTAGAACAAACACTTAAAGTTTGGTAAGAGATAACGACAGTGTAGTGCTTGCTTTATATCACAGTCTAAATCCAAATCACAGATTACAAACAGTGAATTGTTTATCCGTGTGAAATTAAAATAGTCCTTCTGTTTATGACTGATGAATCTGTATAAGCCACCTAAATTAATTTAAGAGGTAAGGAAAATTAATTCAGAATAAGTGTAAATCCCTTATTTTATTCAGTATCATTCAGTTCTTGAATTGTTCAGCACGCTTCCACTATCTTTACCTACTGTTTCTTTTGTAACTTAAACAGCCGAAATTTCAACGACGTGGTTTGTTTCTCACTTTTTCAAGTTTACAGAGCATGGAGACACGTTTACAGAACACATTTCTTGTTAAATTTCCTATCGTAGCTTCGTCCACACGTCATTAAGTCTATATATTTCCTCCGTTATGAGATATTTCCTGCGCTTACAATAGACAGGGCTGTCACTTTGTCCTTGCCGTCGTGAAAAACAAATAGCCTATGTAAGCATAGAAGTGTAAAAGTAATTTTTCACCAACCATTGCTTGTATGGTACCTGTAACATATTCAGTGGGGGACAAGATATGTAATCAGATAGTATTAAAATATTATAACATACGTTAATTCGAGTCTGAGAAATATCCTCGAATACACTGTCCTTGACTCACGCGTTTACTTAAAATTAAATATCTGCTGCATATTCGCTTTTTGATTATGCAGATGCAAGCCGCTGTGTTCTGACTCCTAGAATAACATTCCGATTAGTTTTCCATCAGCTTCAAAAGTGACGAAAACATACAGTGGATTTGCATGCAAGCTGATCCCTAAAATATATTGCGGGCATTCCATAAATAATAATTAAAATTTTCGAAGGTAATTGTTAAAAAAATGATAAAATTTGTTTTTAGGGTGTTTTTAAGTATTTTAGATAAAAGTATGGCATCACTTAATACATTCGTACACGCAGATAACAACGCTTGTAACTTAAGGCGTGGTACATAATACAACTCTAAAAGAATTTATGTATAACTGTAGGTTTCTTGAAGCCAACTTGCGGAAATTAAATAATTGCAATCTTATACAATAGTTTTAGCCAACATTTCAAACAAAATTGTTTGCAGTGTTACGAACTTCTAAGGCACAATCTCTGACCCCGGAACCTCGTGCATTTAACTGCGGCGCAAGATATCACGGGTTACGAATTAGTAATTTTGGATAAATATTTACTCATAAAGTTGGCAAATAACATTACATAGGATTGTCATTGAGTATTTTATTCATAGTGGCTTCGAAAAAAGCACAGCGATCAATTGATATTTTCAGCGCTTATTTATCTACCACGCACTCTTAAGACGAAGTATAACCGAATCTTCGACGTACCTGACATGTTATATTAATTTTGTTACGCCATCACGGTCTAATTTATCGCAACGCCATTATGAAACATATGTAGATATACTGCTCGAGTGCCAAACGTAGGTATTTATGGTTGGAATTGCATACATTGTAACAAGCTTATTTGTCTTGTTGGGTATACGCCATTTCTATAGAATGTTGCGAGTTGCAGAAACACTACAAAATGAGTGAGTTCAAGAAAATAAGAAACATAAGAACGAAGCAACGAACAAAAAACGGCAAAATTAGCTGCATTCAAAAGTCATAAAGTAAATTCTGAATTAAGAATATATAGTCGATATGTAACGGAAACCGAAAAAAAGGAAAAGAAAAAAGAAGTCTAAACAGGCAAGGACCAAATAAGGTGCATGAAAATGACTAAAATTATGGCCAAAGACGCGTGAACAACCAATAACACGGCACAAATTGTTGCAGAGCAGACTATGCCTAAACACAGACTGTATAATCTATACATATCAAACGAAAATTAGGTTTGGCAAACACGCCAGTTGCTTCTAAGTGAAAGCATAAGACGAGTGGTGTATTTATAAGACTGCCTACGACAGCGACTGATTGGTAATCTGCAGTGAACTGCTCGAAATTACTGAACTGTTAAGTTTTCAAAAACCAAAATTGGACTCATTGAGGCAACTGATATTACTCAACTACGTACTGTAAAAAGAAGTATCTGTTTTTAGCAGCTGATTTATAACGTTACTTAGTTGGTTGTAAATCGCCTTAAGGGGGAGAGACATATGCTAAATTGTATTTATCAATTTCCTGCAATAACGTTTATTTTAAAATATTTTTGGTAAATATGGCAATGGGGAGGCATATAAGATATTTATGATGAATATTGGAGACTGTAAAATCATTATGTTCATCTTACATTGGACTTGCATTCATTCTACACTCCTACAATGATTCTGCTTGACCAATCAATAAAAGATGCCTTTATCATTTACGCCATGCAGTTTATCAGGAATATGTCCTACCTATGTCATGACAAAGAGACAATTTTTAAAATATACGTGAAAAAATATAATGGCTCAAAAACTGAATAATACAAAATTTGTATTCAGCATTGTAAAGGGGGAGTGTTAGATGATATTGAATATCATCTAACACTCCCCCTTTACAATGCTGAATGGCAACAAGCATTTGCGTCTAGCCTGCCCTTGCGACAGGGAGATGACCTTTGCGTCTAGCCTGCCCTTGTGACAGGGAGATGACCTTTGCGTCTAGCCTGCCCTTGTGACAGGGAGATGACCTTTGCGTCTAGCCTGCCCTTGTGACAGGGAGATGACCTTTGCGTCTAGCCTGCCCTTGCGACAGGGAGATGACCT